>APFE031612783.1:557812-636272 GCA_000404065.3 Pinus taeda
GTACTTCCCGAATCAATCAACACTATTACCTTTTTCTTCTTGATATGTCCTTCTATCTTGATAGTTTGAGGAGTGGCAATTCCAGCCAATGCATTACAAGATATGGTCAGATTCATTTCTTCTTTATGTAGGATTTGTTTCTGGAGTATATCCTCTTCTTTTGATATTTCTTGTTCCTTTTCTTCCTCCTCTTCACAATCTATGTAGAAATAATTTCTTCTCGGCACACTAGTGACCTTTAGTGTATTTGCTATCACAACTGTAACAAAGCCCTTTTGTTCTTTTTTCTTCCAATTGTTGTGGTGTCAACCTTCTAGTTTGTGGAAGACTAGGGGCAACAACACTTCCATCTTTATAGTTGTGAGTGTTATGCTTCCTGGTTGCCATAATTTTGCTTTCCATTTTTCTTGCTAACCTGAATGCCTTCTCTAATGAATCAGGTTCCCAAAGGCGAACATCATGTTGGATATTATCCTTTAAAGACCCTATGAACACATCAATCCTATGCTCCTCTGGAATATCTCTTACCTTTATGTTCAATTTTTGGAACTCCTCAATGTGCTCCATTATTGAACCCTTCTGTTTGAGACTTATCAATTGGCTAAAAAAAGTGTTGCTTTTTGTATCCTCATAATGTGCTATCAATTCTTCCGTAAAAATTGCCCAAGTGATAAATTGTTTACGAGGGAAAAACCATTGATACCATACAAACTGATTTGGTTATAAATATAAAGTTTCCATGCGTACCTTTTGTGTGTTTTGCACATTATTGAGATCGAAAATTGCTCCATCTGTAATATCCATGTAGCGGGATCCTTTCCATCAAACTTCCTCGTATTGATTTTTGGAATATGGTGGGTCTTCAATCCAACATTAGAGTCTATGGAATCATGATTAACATTTCTTTTTTTCTCATCATGAGTTCCTTTAGTACCCTTTCACCATTATTGACCATTTCTTGTAGCAACTTATTCATATTTATCTTCAATTCTTCCATCTTATCATCCATGCCATCAATTTTAGTATCCATGCCATTCATCGTAGCTTCCATGCCATCCATCTTAGCTTCTATGCCTTTCTTTAAAAAATCCATCTTAGATTCTACACCTTTCTTTAAACCATCCATCTTAGCTTCTACATCTTTCCTTAAACCATCCATCTCAGATTCTATTGCTTTTTGTGCAAGTGACACTTGTTGCACTTGTTCTTTTAATTTGGATATATCATATAGCATTTCTTCTTCTTCTTCGTGAGTCATGCTAGAGCTTTCAGGTTCCTTACTAGGTGTTTTCATTTTCTTTCCTCGGGGCATCAGTTACTGATAACAATTCTCTATTATCCCTTTGAATTCCTTCAAAATAAAATTTCAAACCAATCTTAAGAAAAACTTTAAAAGAATATACACACCTTTTTTTCGTTTTGTAGGAGCTCGATATTGCCTCTGATATCTCTGTACTTTCAGATCATCCAGTTCTAAAATTGCAACCTGTGGTAACCCTCTATGTCCTCTTTCCAATGCCACCAGTCTGATCCAAATTGGATTCTCCAAGGAAGAGTTATGTGAAATCTCCCACAGTGACCTGATTATAGACTAGCTTAGTAGAGAGAAATTGTACGACGTGCCACGAGTCACTATTTCGACCTATGGCTCTGAAAAATATATACAAGAAACTATACTCTGTCCTTTTTCTACACCTTCTTACGAAATTTCAATCCAATGCTGAAAGAAAAAGTCATGATGATTTTCCCCAGGTCACCTATTTGGAATGTAATTCAGGAGCCTACAAAAAGACTAAATTCCTCAGATCATATCTCCACAAATATAGTGCAAAAAGCTCTGAAATTCGGATCTGAGATTCAGCGTGATGTCTTCTCAAATGGTTTTTTTTTTAGCTTCTGAAACGTCGCAGGAAAAAGTTATAGCGAAAATTCCACGATTACCTATTTGGAGCAGCGAAACCCTAGAATCCAAAGCTCTCATACCAAATGTTATGAAACCAGCTGAAGAAAAAGATAGAAAATATAGTTCAACACCTTAAAATTCAGCCTCTTCGAGGGGGCAACCTCCTTTACATGACATAAATGAACAATTCTTTGATGATTTAAATGAAAAAGCATCCTTTCTATATATAGGAGTCTAAGGAGTCACAATATAACCCAACCAACCTGACAATAATAATATAAAGCCATAAAAATAACAATAGAGGGATTCTATGGGGCACAGTAATAACAATATGGGGGCAATAGGGGCACAACAATATTAATAACGGGTACAACTACAATAGTAATGGGGTAATCACTAGTATTATAGGGACCCAACAGTTTTCCATATTCAAAAATGTAAATAGTGTATGTCCTAAAATAAAAATCAAAGGACAAAAAAGAATGAAAAAAGGTCAAAAAATGAAAATATATGAACCCCCAAAAAAAAAAAGAGACCATGAAAGTGAGCAAGTCTAAATGCCACTACTATTTACTTTAATACATAATAATGATTGTGTGCAGCTTGTTATTCATGCCACAATCCATGATGATTAAATTGTTTAATCTTGATTATATCATGCTTTGAATTTTATATTTATAGTTAGAGAATAAAATCTGACCAAATAGTTTAATCTTGGCAGATCATTATATAGGTAGAGAAAATAAAAGGAGCTCATTAGTTTAATCTGAGCCCTTGGATGATATAAGCTTAGAAATAGATAGTTTGTTTTATTAAATAAATGATAGAATAAGGGTTTGGTATCCTAAATGCACCGAAATAAATGAAGAAAAATGTTAGAATAGGTAAATGGGTATGTAGAAGAAAGGTTGCTGAACTACAAAGTTGATTGGATCAAAACACATGCATTAGACTTAGACACATATTTCAATATGTATGATCAACTATGGAAGTGAAAACAAAGGTTTGCAAGTTAATGTGATTAACTCCCCATCATTCGTTTTTCCCCTTACTTACTAATTTCCTATCCACAAGTATGCTCTGCCACTTTAAATCCTTCGAGTCAATGAGGCTCAGAGCATTTCTCTGACTTTTGGTAGGATCGGACCCTCGGCTTAATGACTTAAGGACATCAAGTGATAGAATCCCCCTCATGAAATTCATCTCCCCCTCATTACCCTAATAAAACCCCTTTTCCTAAGGTTAAAATTCATTTGCCTAGGAAATGTAAAAGCAACTCCATGTTAAAGCCATTTTCATTCAAAAAACACACAAATTTTTTTTTATCCTATGTATAAAGCATACGCAAAAATATTAAAGTTTACATTATCCTTAGGGTGATATCCACTCTGGCCATCACATTTCACATTAATTTTTAACTTTATTATATAATTCCCGCATAAAACCTTTTCCCGCATATTAATTAAATCCCATAAGTAAATACCCCCAACCCTTAGTTTTAATAAAAACTATACATTTACCCCTTATCTCGACAGACCAAACAAATCACCTCATTAGTCTTAAATAATCACAATTTGCTATAATTAAAAACCCTGGGCCCCTTCCGAAGCCCAAGCTTTTATCACCCACGTGCCTCCCTCACCTGATTGTCATTCGATCACCTTCCCCTTCATCGAACGGTCCATAGCCATATCGGTCGCACCCAATGGCCGGTCATTACTCACCTGATAAAGCGGTTTTCTATGCCCCCCTGACTGCTACATGTCATGCTCTGGAGTAGATTGGGTGACCCCTCTGAAATACCGCCCAACATCCATAAGTGGTGTGATGCCCTGGGAAATCGCCTCCACTCTCAACCCCGCCAAACCACCTACTATTCATTTGAAATAACCCGCCAAAAAATAATTGTTGCTCCATAAAACTGTCAAGAAGCCCCCTTTCACTTTTTTTTTGTTTTCTCTATGAACCTCTGTGAACCAATGTGTTTCCTAAAAGCAGTGAATTCACCATTCGAATTCTAAATTCACTCCTGAAAAAGATTGTAGAGACCCTAGTCGACCTCCCAGTGCATACCAGATTCATTCGAACCTTCGCAGCTACCGTGAACTACAAATTTGTAGATAATTCACCCAATTCCAAGTATTTCACCACAAATTACCACTTTCCCTTTCAAATTTGAAAATGTTCAGCCTTGTAAAATGTTTTTATTAAGTAAAATTAATTAAAAAATACTCTAAATTTGAAAACCCAAGGCCAAACCCTTTGAAAGTTTCTAGTTTCCATTCAAAACCCGTGAATAAACATGTAATGCCAAATTTAAATCCACAAGAACTAAATTATGGCTACTCTTATTGCCTTGGACGTTAGACCTATCACAACTCCCTATTTGGACCTCGACCACCTTCCCTTGCCTCACAGGGATTTACAAATTAAGGATACATCTACCCAGACCCTCCACCTTAAAATCCATTGTTTAATTAGGGAAAGACACCTCAATCACGCTGATGATATTGGCGTTTGGGTGCCAAATTTTCCCAAATACCAGTTCCCAGAGGTACATGTTTTCCCTGAAATTGTCCACCAGTGCCATACCTGTTACATTCCCATCCTGAGAGCTATTATGTTCCCTGATCAAAAGGTTTTGTTCACCATTACAACTAGTTCCATTAATGAAATTTTGCAAATCCAACCAGGTCAAAATGTAACCCCACTCACCATTGGGGATTTTCTATACCAGTACTCCAAGTTGAGTCTGTCTAGGTTAGCCCAAATATTCTAGACATTCATTTTATAAGAGCGGTATATTCCCAAATAGCCCCCTCCATATGTTTCCGCCATGTTCTTTGAGAGGGGAAAACAAATCATCACCATGATATCATGTGTTCTTGGCTGCACCACTGATGAATTTGTTGATGAACTTGTCAAAGCCTTCATTTTAATTTATACCCCAAGATGGCAACTTGCTTTTTTGTACAATTATGTTGAATTCATAGCTGAGAGAATTGTGTTGGAAATAGTACTCAGAGGAGGGGTGAATCAGTAATATCAGATCAATAATTTAATTTTCAAAACTAATTTGTATACGCTACTTCAGCTCTGTGAACTAGCGTGTATACGTGACTATACTTAATGCAACCAATGCATATGCAAAGATCTTTTGATTTACCCAAATTATCATGTATTGAAATTTAACCAATGTATCAAGAATTCATTAGAGAGTGCAGTGAAAATAGATTAAAGCATCACACATAAGCAACACACATGAACACCAAGATATAAGGTGGAAACCCAATGTAGGTGAAAACCACCTGCTACAAACGTCTCTGTCTTCTTTTAATAAGAAAATTATGTTTATAATTTTCGTATTGGTGTCGTCTTATACTAGTACACAGGCTTCTACCTGCAGAAGGCTACAACCTTCTCTCGTTCTCCTACTTCTACTAGAAGGGAGCTACAACCCCCTAGCTCTTGTACTAGTCGATGTGTTTACTAGTACCTAGGCGCCGACCTATGGAAGGATACGACCTTCTCCTTTTTCTTCCAGGGACCATGTTTCATAAATTTTTAGACTAGATCCTTTAACAACGTCATATCAAATATATCTACATCAACCAAATGCCTTTTAAACTAGCCACAATCGAATCAATCAATCACTTTGACCACCCATCAATCTGATCATTTAGAATACTGCCACCAAAATATAGTAACCAAAACCCATGTCAGAACCTAAAACACTGCAACAGTAAACAAAAGCAACTAAAACATATTTTATAAGGTATATGCTACTTCAATGTGTCGAACCTACACGCATATGTGCTTTCCTCAAAGTGAACCAACGTACAAATTTGCAAATCAAATTTATGATGTATACGCTGCTTTGATATGTAGAACCAATGTCTATATGCTCCTTTTCTAAAGTGAACATGCATACAAATCTGTAAATGATTATTTAAATATTACTACTATTCCATACTTCAGTCATACCCAGATCATCATATTTACAGACTACAACATGTGCCAATTGTTCATATACATGATCAAATCACATAAATATAGTTCACCTCGAGTCTTGAAATCATTAGTTCTTATCTTTCATCAAATGCTAAGGTTCCTCCTTGGTTCAGATCCCGCAATGCACCATAACCCAATAACCTACATACTAGATCTCACACTTCATAGATATTCAATGCTTATGTGTCTTGGCCTAATGATCTTCTCCTCCTTTTATAGTTTTAGGCCTTTCTCAATACCATGGACCAAAACCACTTAGGACCAATACCTTGGATCAAATACCTAGGGTCAATACCTCGGACCAAATACCATAGACAAATACCATGGATCAAAATACCATGGACAAAATACTTCATACGAAAAACTTATTTTCCTAAGGTATACGTACTTTTCCTATTGTGAAAGTGCATGGGTATTTATATGTGACTTGTATACAGTGAACCTGCGTGTATACGCGGATTGGCCAATGGTGAACCTGCGTATACCTCTCTTTCTTCATTCTATGTAGTCTGATCTGTAACTCTATGCTATTAACATGGTGTACTATTATGTTTGATTTGAGTGACTTGCCTTCTAAACTGATTCCTTGAAGCTGCCCTACATTTCACCACATTTGTAAACACTACTATCATGCATTCTGTCACATCTGATATCTATCACGTAGATTCATCTAGTTACCACATACAAGTGAGTTATTCTACTATAAGTGGGCTACCATCAAGTACAACACATACATCATAATGCCAACAACCTCCCCCTTTGGACTTGATGGCAACAACCACCACACCAATTGACTCTCCCCCTTTGACATAATGGGAAAAGGGTCATGCTCCCCCTAAGTGCATGCTGAAATATTTGATACGCTGAACTGTGCTGATTGAGCTCCCATGATCGAGTCCATGCTCCCCCTGAGCATAAGCAAAGACTACAAAGAGATGGTCTAAAAGAAGAACATGACTCTATACATACATCACAAGTGACCTTCATATCACCAATGACTCATAGATAAATCCATCTCCCAACCAAGTGGGGATATACAATTGTTTATACATGGCAAAACACAAACATTACAACATCCATCCCATGCATAGTGGGGTTACAAATTAGGTATTTTCATGACCTTTACATTAAAATATGTACATTACTTATATAACAGAGACCAAATATCTAAAACGAGACCATGATAGTCATCAGCAACTATCATATGATCTGCACCATCAGCAACATCTATCAATTAGCATCCAGACTTGCAACCTGTATATGTCCATCATTAGTTCCCAAAATATCATCAACCATGTTCTCCCCTTGAACCTGTTCCACTTGTTCACTGTCGGATTTGATCATTGCATATGTCAGCAAGAGATATCAAAGCATCATCATCAATAAGATATTCATCAAATTATCAACAACTTTATTTGAACCAATATATTTCCACATGTTATCAGCAGAGTGAAACCATCATCAAACAAAGTAGATAATTGAGAGAACCATGGTAGACCCCCTTTTTCTTTGAGACTGGGCCATTGTTTTCCTTTAAACCAGCATATATGTGACTATGCCCACAGAAACCCACGTATATACATGACTACGCTTTATGAAACTCACGTATAACCACCTTTCTTTGAAGAAAATCAGATTTAACATCAAGATGATGCAACAACTACTCCCAGCTTTTGTCTGAGATCTTCAAATCTCTCTCTGGGCAGTGGTTTAGTGAATAAGTCAGTAACCTATTCTTTGGAGGGAACATATTCCAGTTTGACTTTTTGTTTAAGCACTTGTTCACGTAGAGAATGATATTTGAGTGCATGTCTAGATTCTTTGAAATACTGATGGCACTTGTATTATCACATACAATGGAGATAGGTGGAGTACATGTGACATGAATGTCTTGCAAGGTTTGCATCATCCAAAGTAGTTGTGTGTAGCAAGATGCGGTAGCCATGTACTCTAACTCAACTGTAGATAATGCAATTGAACTTTGTTTCTTGCTGAACCATGACACTAACCTAGAACCCATATAGAATGCACCACCACTAGTGCTTTTTCTGTCATCAACACTTCCTGCCCAATCTATATCTATATATGCATGAAGTGTAAGATCGGTATCTCTAAGATACCATAAACCAAAGTTCTGTGTTCCTTGGAGATATTTGAAAATCCTTTTGAGTGCTTGAAGGTGTGTTTCCTTAGGATTTGCTTGGAAACTTCCAACTACTCCCACTGCATGCGTGATTTCCTATCGAGTACCTGTTAGATAAAGAAGACTGCCAATCATGGATCTGTAAGTTGGTTGATGTACTGATGTTGATTCATCATTTAAGCTAAGACTGCATCCTGTTACCATTAGGGTATATACTGGTTTAGAAACTTCCATGTCGTACTTTTTCAAGGTTTTTTTGAGATATTTGGTTTGTGAGAGAAAAATACCATCTTTATTTTGTTGAACTTGTAGACCAAGAAAATAGATAAGCTCTCCAAGCAAGGACATTTCAAATTCTTGTTGCATTACTGAGGCAAATTTTGACTCATGGATTCTTCATTGCTACCAAAAATAATATCATCAACATACACAAAAATTATTAGCAATTTATCACTGTCCATCTTTGTATATAGATTGCTATCTGACCCTTTTGAAAAACCTTTTTGATGGAGATATTTGTCAAGACAGTAATACCATGCTCTTGGAGCCTGTTTTAGACCATAGAGAGCTTTTCTGAGTTTGCATACAAGTTTTGCATCATTTCCAAGAATGAATACTTTTGGTTGTTCAATATAGACTTCTTCTTCTAAGTCTCCATTAAGAACAATAAATTTTACATCCATTTGGTATACTTTGAATTTCTGAAAACTAGAAAGAGCAAGAAACATTCTTATGGCTTCAAGTCTAGCAATAGGTTCAAAAGTTTCTTCAAAATCTATACCTTCTTGTTGATCATATCCTTTGCAAACAAGTTTGGCCTTGCTTCTAATAACTTCTCCATTTTCATTCAGCTTGTTTTTAAATATCCATTTAGTTCCTATGATATTCTTATCATGAGGTCTAGGAACTAATTCCCAAGTATTACTCTTTTCAATTTGCTCAAGTTCTTCATTCATCGCCTTGACCCAACATTCATCTTTGCATGCTCAATTTACATTTTCAGGTTCAGTGGAAGATAGTAATGTTAGATGGCTTGAGGTCTTGGCAATAGTTCTTCTTGTCTACACACCTGCCCCTTTTTCCCCCAAAATTTGAGTTTCTGGATGATTTTTCTAAGCATATCCGGAGAAAGTCGTTTCTTCTATCATTATCTCTTCTTCTAGTGCTTCATTAGTTTCTACTTCAGAATCAGTGTGATTTGATGTGGGAAAACGATCCTCATCTTCCTCATTGTCATTATCTTTAGTTTTTATTTGTTTTGGATTTTTGGGTGCTTCATCAACTACAACATCAATACTTTCAATAATTTTCCCGAGTCTTTTATTATAACATTTATATCCTTTACTTTAGGAAGCGTAGCCAAGAAGAATACCTTCATCTACTCTAGGTTCAAACTTACCAAGTTTTTCTTTAGTCCTTTTGATGTAACATTTTCTTCCAAAAACATTGAAGTATTTTACAGTAGGAGTTTTACCATACCAAAGTTCATGTACAGTTTAAGTGTTGTTTACCCGAACATTTGCTTGGTTGAGAATAGTGACGGCAGTGAATGCAACTTCACCCCAAACGGTTGCAGGAGTTCTAGATTCTTCTAGCATAGCACAAGCTATTTATTGAACACTTCGGCTCATATTTTCTACCACTCCATTTTGCTAAGGAGTCCTTGGAGTGGAGAACTGTCTTTTTATTCCATGTTGTTCACAGAAGTCAAAGAATTAATCCAAGGTAAATTCCCCTCCTTGATTAGATCTGAGGCATTTGATTTTGTGATATGATTCATATTCAACCAAAGCCTTGAAAGCTTTGAACTTTTCAAGTGCTTCATCTTGATGCTTTAGAAGACCTATCCAACACATTCTAGAAAAATCATCAATGAACAATATAAAGTATTCTTCTCCTCGAGGTGACTTTTTCCTTGATGGTCCACATAAATTAGTATGAACAAGTTCAAGAGGCTTACTAGCTGATCCTTCCTTTTCGATGAATTGAGGTCTAGTTTTCTTACCAAATTGACATGATTTGCATATAGTATTTTCATAAATGTTGATATCTCGAAGATCTCGAACAACTAAGAATCTTCATGCTTTTCTTATTTGAGAAAAGGTTATATGTCGCAATCTTCTGTGCCATAGCCAGTTTTCATCATTTTTTCTGAGATAGCATTGTTGTTGTCCTCCCTTGAGTATGTATAGGTTGTTTGGAGTTCTTGTACCTTTAGTCACGATTTCTCCTGTATCAAGCTCACAAACAACAAATCCATTTGATCAAAACACTACTTCATTTCCTTGATCAAACATTTGACTCACACTCAATAGGTTATGCTTTAATCCATCAACAAACATAACATTTCCAGCTTTAACTTTTTCTTTCAAGAAAATAGATCATTTACCTTTTGTGACAGCAGGATTGTCATTTCCAAATGAGACACTCTTTTCCTTTTCTAAGGCATTATACGAGTGTAGTTTTTCTTTGTCACCTGTCATGTATTTTGAGCATCCACTGTCGATGTACCACTGGTTTTCTTGTCCTTCTTTATACAAGGCTACACCACATCTTTCTGTTTTTAGTTCTTTCTTTCTCCATATTTTTGGATTTAATGGAGTTTCCTCCTTTTGAGACATTTTCCGAAATTTTCTCCCGCATTCAAATTCTTCATGGCCAAAGTTGTTACAGATTGAGCATTCTATTTCATTTTCAAGCAGAGAAAATTTATTATAGGAACTTTTCTTGATCCCTATCACATTATTTTGATTTCATGATTCTCTACTCATTATGGTTTTGTAAGCAACACATTGACCAACTTTGTGTCCAAAATTATGACATGAGAAACATTGACCATTAAAGAAGTTCCTGCGATTATCAAATCTACTAACCTGGTGATTGTAATTTCTATTGATATTCATCTTTGAAGAAAATTGAGTATGATTTACCTGAGGTTGGTTGTGGCTTCTATTTATCCTTGAAGTAAATTGAGCCTGTTTTACCTGCTTTTCTGTTTTATGCCTTTGCTGACAATTGTCAAACCATTCACTTCTCTTTGCTACATCAAGATAGCTTTTAGTGGAGGTTGACATCTTTTGTGCTTGAGATGCTTCTTCACTATATCCAAGACTTCTCTTTATTAGAGGAGAACGCTACATTTTGATGATTTCATTTAAGTTTTCTGATCCTTTAGAAAATCTAAGATTGAGAGCTTTGTTTTCTCAAGATCCTTTCTTAGACCCACAATTTCACATTCTAGTTTTTCATTGTGTTTTTCTCTTTCAGCAAGTTGGTATGTCAAAGTATCTATAATCGTATTCTTTTCTTCTAAACAGATTTTGAGTTTAAAGATTTCTTCATAAAGGTCATCTTCATCTAAAGCATCCAAAAAGTCATTATCTTCATAAGCCATCAGAAGTCTATGGTCATTACTATTTTCATCTTCATCACTATTTGATAAACCATCGATATCTTCGTGAGTATAGTAGCTATGTTTACTTACACTTTATTTTCTATTCCGTTTTGCAGATTCCTTCCCTTTATCACATTTATATTTATGAGGACATTTGCTAGCATAATGACCAACTCTACCACAAGCAAAACATTTGAAAGGTATTTTACCTCTGAATCTTCCAGAACCTCATTGAAGGTTCTTGACAAAGTTTGTTTCTTCTTCTCCTTTTGAAATATGTCCTGATTCATTCAGCTCTTCTTTTCCTTTTGGTAAAGCTTTAAATGCGGCTTCTCTCATATCTAATGGACCTCCTTTTCTCATCTCAAAGGAAGTTAAGAATTCGTGTAGCTGTGTTATAGTAATAGTCTGTAGATCCTTCTTTTCTTCTATGGTAGATACTTTTGATTCAAACTTAGCAGACAAGGATCTTAAAACTTTTTCAACTAAAGTAACTTCCTTTATCTCTTCACCCAGATTCTTCATGGAATTAACAACCTCATCTATACGTAAGAAGTAAGTATCTATACTTTCATCATTGTGCATCGTGAGAGTATCATATTGAATTATGAGAGTTTGCAGTTTAGCACGTTTTACCTGAGAGTCTCCTTCGTAACTTAGAATGATTTTGTCCCATATTTCTTTGGTGGATTTGTGCTGCGTAATGTTGACAAACTCTGACTGTGACAGACTTCCCAATAAGGTATTGACAACTTTGGCATTGGTTTCATATTGCTTTTTACCTACCATATCTGTAGGAATCGCTGATGGAAATGTATATCCTCCTTCCACGATTTCCCAGACATCTATTCTAGGAGATTGAAGATAGGTTGTGGTTCTTACCTTCCAATAAACAAAGTTGCTCCTGTCAAAGATTGGTGGTCTGATGGATCCCCTGCTTCCTTGATTACTCATGATGATGGATCTTCCTTCAAGCGATCAAGATTTTTCTGAAGGACCTGCTCTAATACCAATTGTTGGAAATAATACTAAGAGGTGGGGCGAATCAGCATTATCATATCAATAATTTAATTTTCAAAACTGATTTGTATACGCTACTTCAACTTAGTGAACTAGCGTGTATACGCAACTTTACTTAATGAAACCAGTGTATATGGAGAGATCTTTTGATTTACCCAAATTATCATGTATTGAGCTTTAATCAGTATATCAGGAATTCATTAGATAATGCAGTGAAAACAGATTAAAGCTTCACACATAACCAACACACATGAACACCAAGATATAAGGTGGAAACCCAATGTGGGTGAAAACCACCTGCTGCAATCGTCTCTGTCTTCTTTCACTAAGAAAATTCTATTTGCAGTTTTTGTACTGGTGCAGTCTTATACCAGTATGAAGGCTTCTACCTGGAGAAGGCTACAATCCCCTAGCTCTTATACTAGCTGATGTGTTCACTAGTATGTCGGCGCCGACCTACAGAGGGCTACGACCTTCTTCTTTTCCTTTCAAGGACCACGTTTCATAAATTTTCAGATTGGATCCATTAACAACATCATATCAAATATAACTGCATCAACCAATCACCTTTTGAGCCAACCACAATCGAATCAATCAATCACTTTGACCACCCATCAATCTGATCATTCAGAATACTGCAACTAGAATACAGTAACCAGAATCCAAGCCAAAACCTAGAACACTACAACAGTAAACAAAAGCAACTAAAACATATTTTATGAGGTATACACTACTTCCATGTGTTGAACCTGCATGCATACGTGCTTTCCTCAAAGTGAACCAATGTATAGATCTACAAATCAAATTTATGATGTATATGTTGCTTCGATATGTAAAACCAGCATGTATACTTTCCTTTTCTAAAATGAACCTATGTATAGATTTCTAAATGATGATTTAAACATTACTACTATTCCAGACTTCAGTCATACCCAAATCATCATATTTACAGACTACAACATGCACCAGTTGTTGAGATACATGATTAGATCACATAAAGATAATTCAATTGCCTTGAGATCATTAGGTCTTATCTTTCATTAAGCGCTAAGGCTCCTCCTTGGTTCAGATCCAACAATGCAGCATAACACAATAACATGCATACTAGATCTCACACTTCATTAGATATTCAATGCTTGTGTGTCTTGGCCTAATGATCTTCTCCTCCTTTTATAGTTTTAGGCCTTTCTCAATACCATGGACCAAAACCACTTAGGACCAATACCTTCGATCAAATACCTAGGGTCAATACCTCAGACCAAATACCATGGACCAATACCATGGACCAAAATACCATGGACCAAATACTTCAAACCAAAAAATTATTTTTCAAAGGTATACACACTTTTCCTTTTGTGAAAGTGCATGTGTACATTTACATGACTTGTATACAGTGAACCCGCATGTATATGCGGCTTGGCCAATGGTGAACTTGTGTATACCTCTATTTCTTCATTTTGTGTAGTCTGATCTGTAACTCTTTGTTGTTAACTTGGTATACTGTGATCTCTCATCTGAGCGAGTTACCTTCTGAACTGATTCCTTGAAGCTGCCCTACATTTCATCACATTCGTAAAAACTATTGTCATGCATTCTGTCACATATGATATCTCTTATGTAGATTCATCTAGTTACCATATACAAGTGACTTGTTCTGCTATAAGTGGGATGCCATGAAGTACAACACATACATCATAATGCCAAAAAATTCATGAACATTTCACCAAGATGCAGAATGAGAGAGTGTTTAAATACTCATCTATCCTCTACCATATGTTTCTATACTATCAACTAGATAGATTTCCTTTTCCCCTTCAGAAGCTAGATGCCAAGGCTAGCCTAGGTCTATCATTCTTTGGACCCCACTATTCTATAAGTTTTAGTCACCATATACCTATTCAGATTTCATAGATACTTTTGCTCATCCAGTCATGACTATGCTGACAGGAAGCACTCCACCTAGGGTAAGTCTAGAGATCAAAAGGGTCCTTTAGTTGTCTAAACAAAGCAAAGTGGGAGATTGGTACCTTTACCAAAACCACACAGAGATAAGAATTTATGGTTGTGAACTTGCACCATATAAACTACCCAAATATCTCCTCATGAGGTTATTTTCTCTAGAGTACTATACACAAATAATGAACTTTGATGATATAAATTTTGTCTCGGCCAACAAAAGATCACAATTCAAAGTAAAAACCAGTTAGGCCCCTTCATCTACAATTCTAGAGACGCAGGGGAGGAGGTAGACCAAATTTTGCAGCAAATGAAGTTCCAAAAGAGTTTCATGTGGAGGTATGACCATCAAAAATTTATGACCAGATTCAAAAAGAAGGTCAAGTTGGGACCTTATATTCACCACCCCATACTAGAGATAGAAAGATATGCCAATCAATCTAAGTGGGTGGAAAATACTCTTGTAGACAGAGACAATACAAAGGTAGATGTGGAGAATACTTTATGTGACTTAGAAAGACAGTTTGACGAGAGCTCATTTCTGCAAGTGCCTGAACAACAAGAAGCAGCCATGAGCACCCCTCCTATCATGCAGACTCCTCAAAATGAGGAAAAGAACCCCAAGAGGACCAGGGAGGAACCCTCAAGTTCAGGAATGGGCACATCAAATATACAATATGAGACCAGTCAGAGGAAAAGATCTAAGCTAAATCCTGTTTTAGAGCAAGAACACATAGAAATAACTAATACTGAGCTAGATAGAAGTAAAGGCATAGCTCCATCTGAGGAAACACAGGGACCATCCACATTGCAGACCCAGATTTTGGAAAGGTAGCTAAGTGTAGAAGTATCCTCATTTAGTAGGCCTGCTGATAAGGATATGTATATAAAAGATGGATATAAAGAGATCAAGATGACAAATGAGAAACTAAATGCCCAAACTTATGCTTAGTATCTCAAACTCACACATACTAATCAGACAAATTTGATGTCTGCTTTCAACGTCAAAGCAGGAAAACTACAAATGTCCTTTATAAAACCAACTTCACAACAACCAAGGAGATCAATAGATTACAAGAGAATTGATTTTGAAGTGATGACAAGGTATATTCATCCCATAGACCAAATCGAGTTTCATAAACTGGCTGGAGAAATGATATACTCCATCCTGACAGGTAAAGATATAACTTCTCATCAGATATAGAATTCATTGTGAAATATCTCAACTCAATATCAATTAGAGAAGGCCTCCTCACAGGCCAAGGATACTAGAATCAAGCCTTTGGAAGACTTAGTGATTGAATTGGGGCATGACCCCAATGATATCAAAGCCACCAAACAACTGATAAAGAAGAAAAATGATGACATTGCTGCACTAAAAAAATAATTGAAGATACCTCAGCTACAACATCCCCAAACACAGGAGGTCTTAGAGAGGCAAACCAGACATGAAGAGTTGATGGACTTGGTCCTAAAACTTAATGATTATTTAAAGGAGATAGAGAAAGAATTGGAAACTTTAATCCAATTAAACCAAAGTGATATTGCCACTACATCTGCAAATGCCATCCCAACGGTCTCAACAACAGTCCCTTCAATGTTTGCAATGACATTGGCTCCCACATCTCCCATGCCTACAACACAACCAGTTTCAATAGAGTCTACATCAGTTGTAGGTGCATAAGGAGAAGAAGCAACAAAGTTGGTCAGAGCCATGGAGGAAATGTCTATTCAGGCTATAGAAATGAAAAAACTAAAAGAAAAAATGACAAGCTTGGAAATAGATTACAAGCTTGCCAAAATTATGCACAACGAAGAAGTGTAGAAAGCTTCCAGAATGAATGAAAGATTAAAGGCTATGGAGAAAGATCTAACACTAAAGGAACCCCTTGGGCAAGCCAAGGAACTATTATGGTACAATATCATTGACATTGTTAATGATATTTGCCAATCCGTTCAAGCGATTTTTGAACAAATAGATTTGATAAAGATAGCTACAGAAGCTATGAAAAAATTTAAGGAAGAACTATGAGACATGCTTGAAGATGCTACTAGACTTATCCACTTCCTCAACAGTAAAAATAAGTATGAACTTTAGGAATTATCTATAAAGGATAGGACAGAAACAATTTTGGAGGTAAGAAAGGTCCTTTGCAAAAGAAACTTGATGTTAAACTAGGAGGACAAGTGTCAAAATATGCAGGTAGTAGTTGATAGATTTATGGCCAAGTTTCAAATTTTGAGAGAGAAATGTTTACCCATTCCCTTGGTCATAAATGACAACCTGATGACACAACAGGATTATGACAACACAATCAGAGAGATAGCTAAAGAACATGCCAGTACATCAACGATAAAGGCATTGCCAACAGGCAAAGTTCTTTACCAGACGTTTGAAAACCTGTTTCTCCTCCAGCATGAGGTGAAACACCTATTCATCACTAGGCCTACTTTTACTAAGTACATCAAAGCAGATGAGATATATAGGAGGATGTTGAAAATCAAGTGACCTGATGCTGAAATATGGGAAACATTGAGTGATTTACTATAGTAAAATGTAGTAAAAAGGTTAATGTATAGTCAGCAAGGTAAAAGGTAAAGGAAGGTCAACATGATTAAAGAGTATAAGTGTCAAAGTGTATCATATGAAAGCCAAAAGTAAATGCAACTTCTAGCATAAAAAAACCAAACAAAAGGGAAACATAAAAGGCTAGAAACCCAACTATAAAGGCCGGCAACACCAAAATACTAGGGTCAGCATGAAGCATCTCAATAGTTATCTCTACCTTCTAGCAAGAAGGTATCTTTATTTCCAGATTAAATCTCAAGTTAGTTTGAGATATTTTACAGTAATTTTTGTATAAATACTTCACAATTCGAAGTATGTAGGGTGGATTATTAGACATTTCTATAGACTTCTTTATCAAAAGACTGTAAATCTATTGTATCACTGGCTAGGCCAGGAAGCTGGATTGATGAATAAAGAGAAGATATTTCATAGGATTCATGTGCTAAGTGAAGTGCAGACAAGTATTTTCTCATGTTGTTGTTATCATTCTTAAAGTTTTTCTACAATCTTTAATGTATTTCTGAATCCCAATGCTATAACTAGAACAATATCGCAGAATTTGTTTAATTACACTCTATTTTAATAGCTAGGCATTTGAATGTTTTCTACTGGTATGCAAGTTAGGGAATTCTTAATTGGTCCTTAGTTTAGGTTATTTCCTTATAATCTATATCAAAGGATTCTTAATTTCCCTTTGTTTTTGATTACCCTATGTTCCTCATTTAAATCTTGGTCTTAGAATTCTTAATTGCTCTCTCACCCTGATTTAAACCATTTCACCCTCTTGTTCCAAAGGCCAACGCTTTACTCTGCTAGATTTCCCTTTGAACATTCACTTTAGTGATTTGATCCAATTCTGTTGCCATTTTGTTGACTCCATATCCTAATGATCTGAAGACATAGTTCTATCCATCTGTTTCAAGGATTCCACAATCCAATCTTCAATACAAACCAAAAAAACCCCCCTAAACATTCATAGTTAGCCTGAAATCCCAGCAAACAAAACTAAATCATATAGAGAGAGTCATCTCTGAGCCATACGTTGGGTAGATTCTATGCTGAAAAGATTGTTTGTGGTTACCTTGGTCATTATATTTCTTGTAATCACTTCTAGAGAAAATTTTGAGTGATAACAGTTACAAGTAACTAAGTTTGTTAAAGCATCGAGTAAAATACTATAGGCTCTAGAGCTTGTTATTCCCTATAAGTATCATACTTGGCATATTAAAATGTGATGAATTTTTCAAGTAAGAGGACTACAGTAAATGTTAAGTGATAATCATCCAATTTTTATAAAAGAATTTAAAACTTTGCTTACCGGAATAAGGAAAATGAAGTTATGGATTTGATATGGTTGCATGTCTCATATAATCTATTGTTTAATTTGGAATAATATACTACTCTGAAATAAATCTCAAATTAGTTGGTCTCTTTGTTTGGAAGAATCAACAAATTTCATCCTTTAGATTTGGAAGCAACATTATCAACATTGGTACATTATGAGCATGTATCTATTGAGGAGTACCTTGTGAGATTACAATTTTTGGTTACAAAATTAATGACATGTGGCAAGAAGAAAATAGAACCAGAATGTATTTATTTAACAGTATCAAAGCTAAAGGTTCATTTCATGTTTTTTCATATACATTTAATTCAACAATGGATTCGCTTATAGATGCATTCAAAATGACTAGTTTTGAGACATCATGTGGTCGTATCATAAGAGAACAATCTAAGCTTAAGCAACTAGATGTTCTCTCTAACTCTGCAAATCAAGCTCTTGTGGCTCATATTTCCAAATTTTACCACAAATCCTGGTCTCAATAGAGGAAAAATGATTCTTAAAACCCATAAGACTCCCTCCAAGCCTTGGAAAAAGCCATAATCTCCACCTCTATCTTCCAATACCTATATATCTTGCTCCAAGAGACAAAAAAAAAAGGATAATAAAGTAAAATAAAGAAAATCAATGAATCATGTTCATTTTGTGGTAAATCTAGGAATACTAAAGAAAACTGTTGAGAAAGGTTTCAAGTATTAGATGATTCCATGAATAAGAACAATGTTTTAACAAGTAACGAACATGATTTATAGGCCCAAGCTCTAGGCATATCTACAAATCACTAGATACATGATTCAAAAGCATCACATCCTATGACTCCTTACCAATATTTGCTTCCTTCAACACCCCATAGCAACATTTCAAAAATTGCAATTATAAAATTTACTCAAATTGATTCCTTGGGATCAGGTACTATGGAGTTGACCAATGAGTGCATTAGCTATCTACTCTATTTCCTTGAGATCTCAACAAATTTGTTATCCATATATCAATGCTAGTGATGGGAAAGTGATTGAATTTTCTCCCAAATAGGTAGTTATTTGAGAACTACATGATTTAGTAGTTGTTCTTACTATTTGTCAGCTTGATCATGTCTCTATACTATATAATTTTGTTGGCCTTGAACCTTCTTTAGCTTCCTCTTTATTTACTCATTTTGATTATTTGAATAGGTTTTGGCATGAAATATTTAGCCATCTAAATGGTAGATATTTACAACAAAATTTCACTCAAAATTTGGTTTCTAGTCTTCCAAAATTTTCTTGTATATATGTGGGGTGCACATGTTGCACTATTGGAAAACAATGCCAGGAACCATTTCCTAAAGGTAAATCTTTAGGGGAAACTACACCTCCTAAGTTGTTGCATAATGATTTAAAGATATTTCCAATTCTTTCCTTTTCATGGGATAATTATGCACTAACCTTTATTGATGATTTCTCACAACACTCTTGGGTGTACTTCCTCAAGCAAAAGAGTGAAGTATTTTCAACATCCAAGACAATCAAATATTTTTTTTGAGAAACAATCATCAATCTCCATCAAGAAGTCTTAATGCAGTGTAATTTTCAATAAGGAATTTCAATATTTCTATGGAGAATAAGCCATTATTTGTTAGCACTTCGTTAACTACACCCTTAAACAAAATGGTGTTCATTCATTACAAGAACATGGCAACTTCCTTCTAGGATGAAGTGGTTAATTGTGTCAACTATATTCTAAACAAAATGACTCTGAAGGTAGTTTATCATATGACTCCATTAAAATCTTGGAAACATGATAATTTGGATGTCTCTTCTTTCAAGGTATTTGGTGGTCCCATTTGAGCATCAATTCTAGATGAAAAGTCGAAAGTTCTGGAAAAGAAAATTGAACAATTGATATTTATTTCCTAAGATGTGTTGTATCCTTGAGATGTTCATGGTTGTGTAGCAAAAATTCCAAGGATCCTCGAACCAAATTTTGACCTCAAGTTGGCCCTTGGGTGAAAAAGGGTTCCCTCAAATAATAATATGAAACTAGCTTCCTATTTTCACTAAAATATTACCTTTGATCATTTAAGAACATTGGCCATATGTTAAATTATAAGGAATGTGAGAAGTGCATATGAAGATAGATGAGGAAGAGGAATAGGAGGAAGGTTGAAAAATCTAGATCAAAAACCTATCCAATGGGCATTGGAGTCTCAATATGTAGAACACAATACCCAATAATGGGAGGGAGAATAAAAAGAGAGAAATGTTGGATCTTAGACTCAATGGTGGGTAAGGAATCCACTACCAAGTTGAAATGGAAGAATTTTCTTGGGCACAAAATGATGAATCTAGCAAAATAAATTGAAAGTAATATTTAGAAATATATACCTTAAGATATATGGAAAATGGTTGAAAATAACCTTATATCCTTTCCCTATATTATTCCTAATACATAAACATTTTACACAAGATTGGATTGAATAAACGATATATGTAAGAGAAAAATTATTTTTCTAATGTCTAAATATGTAGGGCTTTTGCTTGCAAGTATTACAATGATAATCAAAAAGAAAATAGGTGATAAATTAAAAATTCAAACACATAAAATAGAGAGAAACAAGGTTCTACATAGGAGTAATGAATCTCTAGAAATTTTACTAATCTTCAAAATTATTGAACAACCTCTCATACTTTACTACAACATAGCCTCTCACTATGAAAATAATCTAAATCCTCCTCCCTTCTATGAAACTTGAACTTTGTTATATATCTTTATGAAATGTCAATTTTGTGCCTTGAACTATGGAACTGAATATTAAAAATAGATTGATGATAATACTACTCGAGAATTTTTTTTCCATGAGAAAGAGATTGCTTTTTATGTAACCAGACATGTGTTTGTTCTTTCGACAATTATCCCTTAACAATTTTCTAGATCACTATCCTTTTACATGGACAGGAAATTTCATGAGTAATTGTATTTATTTGTTTCCATTTATTTATTTAAAACCTATACGTTCTATATAAAATTAATATTTTATTATTACATATTTAATATTATTATCTGCTACGAGAGGGTATCACTTGGTGCATTAAGGAAGGGAATGCAGTTCGTGTAGGCATGGACCCATGGGTCGGATGTGGGAACACCCACGGATTACCAGCTGAACTCATCCGACATCTCCATGTCAGAGGCATTACTCATATCCAACATATTGGTGATCAAGCAAATTCCACTTTTCTCCAGCAGGCTTGGTTATCCGCCAAAGCATTAGATATACCCAATCAATGGATAAATGTATGGAAGGATTATACTGTTGCGCTCACTCAGGCACATATCAGACTTACCGAGGGACCTGATGAGATTATATGGGCATTTGCAAAACATGGTGTTTACACACCAAAGCTGGGATATCTCAGGCTTGTAGAACCTTATAAGCCCCCAGACATTCAACCCACCTGGAAGGAGATCTGGAAACTCAAGGCAGCACCTCGGACGAGACTTCTGATGTGGAATATATTATTTGACAAAATACCTACTGGCTCCAACCTCATGAAGCGGTCCTTCTATGGACCCTTCCGCTGTCACCTATGTCATAATGCAGAAGAGAGCACCGATCACCTGTTTCTATCTTGCAGCTCTACCCTATCTCTTTGGCAATCATTGTCTTCCCATATCCTGCTTTTGAAAGAATGGCACGGGATTAACCTTCCTGAGGCTTGGTCTAACTGGTGCCTTGCGCACACAGGAAAGGCTAAGAACCTGCCTCTGCTGGCTTGCTGGGCTATATGGATTGCCCGTAACCAGTCAATCTTCAATCTCAAGAATCCCCACTCGCCCACTGTGATTCTCCACACGGTCGCTGATTACAATATGTTACCTGATGAAGACCACCCCGCCTCGCCGAGAATCCTTAGAGCTGTTGCCATTGACAAGTCTAGACCTTGGGATTTTTTCGATGTCTCAGCTCAAGAAGATGGATGCGGGGGGGGCAGCTATTCTCCATCTTAACGATAGGCATTGCTACAAGCTCCAAATCAACCTAGGCAGAGGCACTAATAACTTTGCAGAACTCAGCACAGCCAAACACATCATCCATTTTGTTATCCATAAACACTGCAAACACTTACAATTATTTGGAGACTCTAAAATAGTTTGCAATTGGCTCAATAATGCATCTCATTGTCATGCTTTTTCTTTGAGAAATATTCTTGATGAGGCAAAGAGATTGACAACTACTTTTGAATCTTTTGTCTCTCATCACATCTACAGGGAGCAAAACACCACTGTAGATCAGCTCTCCAAAGAGGCAGCGCACAGAGTAGGAGATGATTGGTGGATCCGAGAGGAAGTTGACGGCACCTTTTACCAGTATTATCATCGCCCTTTTGATGATCAGTTGGAATGAAGGGCTATTAGGCCCATTCATTAACAATTTTGTTTTTATAGTATGTTGATAGAACTATTTAGACAACAGAACAATACATCTTTTTGTTTATACTCAGTAGTATATATTGCTCTCTGCGAAGAGCCAGTCACAATTTTGAACACAGATGAATTATTATGAAATGCTCCCTGCGTGGAGATATCTGGTTATACTTTCATTGGTTATTATGATCTCGATAGGCAACTGCCTGCATATGAATATGCTTCGGCATCTGCAAAATGTAATTTTCTTAATATTAATGAAAATTACGACTTTTTCCCAGGGGAAAAAAATAATAATATTATTTACGTTATTTTTATTATTGTTTCTTATTATTTTAAAACACCAAGCATGAGATATTAACACAATAATTAAACTCCTGCATGTTAAAAATTTAAAAAAATGCTCGCATTTTTCAACATCCATGAGTGATTTCAACTGGGAGCAAAGTAAATAGAGTTTAACATAAGTGGTGGTTAGGAAAGGTAAATCCCTTGGTTTTACTTTTGACATGTATCACACAATAAAGCATATCAAAGGCCCCAAATCCAAAATTAAAAACTACTTCATGACCCCCTAAAATGGTTTATTGTTTGGCCACAAGGTTTAAGAAAAGACTTGTTTTATTCTTCATGGAGTATGTTGTGACACACCCACGCTAATTATCCTTAATTGTAAATATTTAATATACTTCGATTTTAATTACAAGTCCTAAGAATTAGGACATGGATTCTTGAGTTTTGGGAGGGATATTTCTTCAGATTTGAAGGAAGCTTCAAGCATTTCCTTTAACTGCAACCTCGTGCTCAATGAGAAGACTATTCAGACACAAATGAAAAAATGGAGGATGCAAGACAAAATTGTAGAAGGAGAACAAAAGGAAAACTCTTAGAAAGATGAGGAGGATAATTAACTGCACTAGAGAGAGAAAGCCATATTACAAGTGAAAGATAGTAGATATTTTTGTGTTGCTATCGGAATGAGAGAAGTAATAATAACTCTCACATGATCATTGGAATGGTGTGGTTCTATGTGATTATTGAGGAATGGTTTAGTTCATGGTCTATTGTTTATATTCTAAGCTTAAGAATTAGTAGAGTTGTTGGGTATAGGAGGTATTCGAACATTATCATCTGAGTTAATCATGTGTGCATAGATTGTATAGTATTAGTGGGCTTGTGCTATGTGATTACTATGTGGTTCTTGAGTACTATTAGATGTGTTATCCATATAGACATCATGTTTCTATTTAATATGTTAGTATGTTAAGAATAATTTTTAAGCGATGTTGTTTTCTACATAATGAAGCCTATTATTGTCTTGTGTAAAGGTTTCAAGGAATGGTTCCCTTTTTGTGTTTAATTCCTAAGATTGAACTTAACTTAAACCACCTAAATGTAGCAACTATATGTATGTTTTTGTGTGTATGGGTTTGAATTTGACAAAATGGCTTAAGTGTGAGTGTAGGTGAATCCCTTCTAGAACTTAAGTTCTTGCATTAAAAAGAGAGTTTTTATAATAGGCCTATGTTTGTAAATTTAATATTGAAGAAGATAGCCCAGAAATCCTCCAGTTGTTGAGGGAATTTTGTTCTAGTTTTATGAAGCATAATGTTCCCTTATATATATATATATATATATATATATATATATATTATATAATATAATATATATATATATATATATACATATATCTTGTAAGTGTGTTCTAGGTCAAATTGGGTCGAACATTAAAAATCTTAGGAGAGATTTCACTATGTGTGTGTGTGTGTATGTGTGTGCATGCATGTGTCTGTATGTGTGTTTGCCTATTTATAGGAGGGGTCAAAGCGTCTACAAGCTCAGGAGAGATATCTTTAATAGTTGTGCAACTATTACAAATGTTTTCATATATACATATATGCACAAGGGTAGAACCTTAGTACCCTGGAGAGAAAATGTCATGAGCCCCTCAAACCATGCAAACTGGGGTTGTGACCAATTACATAAGCGAGGATGATCTGAGGCATATATAATAAATCATTTATCCACCGTTAGATGACCCTTGGACTTTTTCCAGGAGTTTAGAGAACAAGACACGAAAAGGAAATCCCAAGATAAAATCCACAAGACGATGTGGCCAAGTGGGCCCAAATTTCATGGATGCACCATAAATCATGATTTTTTATAAGGGGTCGTAAGTCAACGAAGGTGTTTTGTGCATATTATAATATGGAGTATGTTGTAACATGCATTTTTGTTGCTTGTAGTATTCATTTTTCATACAAGAACTTGAAAATATTCCAAAAATAGATAAAATCAAAAGGAAGGAGTAATAATGGCATATTGGGTATGTTTTCTTTGTAAAGGGACAAGTAAAAATAAAAGAATCGACCCCCGTATAGCCAAGGATTAAGCTAATGGTTATAGTATATATATATATCTATATCTATATATATTACATATATATATATATATATATATATATATAAATATATATATATATATATATATATATATATATCGCAAAGCACATTGTGTATCAAAATCACAAAAGAAACAAGTTATAAAGTGTCAAAGATCCGGACTTGAAATATATATATTATATTTAAAAGCGTGGCAGGTCCGTAAAGCAGTGAATGCATCTGTATTGGTTCATTGACTGATTGCCAATTATGATCCACAATAGCTAGACCCGAAACATATATTCATTACGTTTATAATTTCAGCAAGTCCACTGTATCAAAAATCCCTTTGTATACATGTATATGGGTTGTGTTGATTGC
Organism: Pinus taeda; assembly: GCA_000404065.3. Classification (NCBI taxonomy): domain Eukaryota; kingdom Viridiplantae; phylum Streptophyta; class Pinopsida; order Pinales; family Pinaceae; genus Pinus; species Pinus taeda. The sequence goes on from APFE031612783.1 coordinate 583,317, forward strand.
GATTTGCAATGACGGACCTGAAAAACTATATATTGCATTTTATAATTATGGTGGGTCCACAAGGCATACTAAAAGGAAGATTTTAAGGTATAAGGTAGAATTTTGGGTGGATGCAAAGTGGTAAGAGGTTTTTAGTGGAGCTCACCTGATCCCACTTATTTTTCGACATGTAGCAGCCGGGTGGAGAGAGAAAACTGCTCATTTTGGGTGGGTATTCTCCGTCCTTATGTCCAACCCAAAATCTTTGTAGATTGTCAGATCCACTAAGCACAGATCAACGACAGGGAATTAAATATCGCATCGCAAACATATATCGGCAGAAAAGGCATGTTTTATGGCATATTTCTATTATAAAAGGTATATAATAGAAATAGTGCAAATATGAACGATTTATGCATATGAAGCTTAAGGGTGAGTAAACTTAAGTTTTGTGGTGATATATCATTTGAAAGGGCCGATTGCGATTTGTGGTGGATGTCAATGGTTCATTGAACGAGTGGATTCAACTGATTTATAAAGTAAGATTAACTCTTTTTCAGTTCCGTATGAAGCAAAGGTTCGCATTAATTTAACTGTGTAAAGTGGAAAATCAGGGTTATAGCCGAATCTAAAGAGGAAGACAATCATGATTGTTTTCTTTGTATTTTGACCAACCATACGATCAATACGTATGTAAGCCCAGGATTACACAAGATAAACACATTTCATTATGGCTAAAATGAATTGAACATCATTAGGGCATTTACAGAGTAATTCGACATCAGATTAATAAAGCAAGCCAACAGTTATCATCCTCTTCTGAATTTATTTATGTTCCTGTTATTTCATGTTCTTTGAGGTGTCTTTTACCTTCTATAAAATTCTGTAATAGTTTTTACTTCATATAGTTAGAGAAGTAGTTAAATAATTTGGGCAGTTTCAGAAATCAACAACTATTCCACAATGTATAAAAAGATGAAAATTTACAAAGAAAGGGTTCGAATTTTGGAGATACCAGAGACTAGGTCACTTCATTCCTTATACCATTGTTGATTAATGAAATAATCAGAAGTTTCCATGAGTTCTTGGGTATAATTTTGTAACCTTCTATGTCATGTGTCATGTTAAGTTTTCTTCTTTCAAGTATAGTAATGAATTTGCAGGTCTTTATATGCTTATGTAGGTAAAGTTAAAATTCATTAAAAGAGTGCTCCTATACTTGAAGTTTCCATATTCCTTTCTAAATTATAGATAATAGTTTTTGTGAAAGACGAACATATTATCTTTAACTTCTCCAAGAGTCACAGGTAGTAGTTTCAGTGTTAAGCAGCATATTGTCTATGATTGAGTTATCATTTTCATAATTCTTCTAAGTTACATATGGTAGTTTCTGTGAAAAAATAGCATATTACCTTTAACTTCTCCTTCAAGCTTTCTTCACTAAACATTTATATCTAGCAAAAAATGGCATTCTAAAATGTTCTCGCCATACATGTATTAAGGGTTAAAGACCAATTTTTCCAGGTCCTTCATTTGAGAACCCAACAAACAATAAGTGACAGTAAATAATATTTATTAATGTCTTAAGCACAATTTCTCCACAGCCAAGAAATTGGTTTCTTAAGGTAAAACATTAATTAGCATCATTGATGGGGAGAGAAGACATGAACACTTTTCCCTGGGTTTTTAATATTTTCCTCTGGTTGTTTAGCGAGGAGGAAATAGTTGGTTGTTTTGAATCAGAGCAATATCTCTGACTTCAAGGAGACCCCATATAAGATCAGACACTTCACAACAAAAGGTTCAAGCTATTTCAGATCCTGAAAAGCTAGTTTCTAGGTGGGCTTGAGAGTCTAAGATCCCAATTACACCCATTCCTACATTGTCTACATCAGGCAGTAACTTATCCAAACATTCATCTGATAAAGAGTCATCTTTTTCATCATCTTCATTTCAGGAACCTAGCTTTCAAGAGAAATCTTTAGTGTCCATTACTTTTCATTTACCTGCTATAATTATTCAACCTGAACCAATATCCACATTACCAGCTCTGCACACTACATTTACTTCTCAGTCAAGTTCCACATATGTTGGTAATAAAGGTTCAAGAAACATGGCAGTAACTACATTTGTGATGAATAGGTATGCACCCCTTCAACTGCGACAACTGTTTAATCAAATGCCATAGGATTACCTCGAAATTATTCCTCATTTTACAGGGGAAGATGAACAAACTGCAGAGAATCATGTGTCAGTATTTTGCAATTTTGTAGATAGCCTAAACATTGAACATTAGATGTTATTCTAAGACTTTTTATTAAGTCCTTGGATGGAGAAGCAAGGAAATGGTTTAAAGGACTTCCTAATAATTATATTCCTTCTTGGGAACAGATGGAACGTTTCTTCATCCAGAAATGGGGAGAAAAAAGAGACCACATATATTCATTAACAGAGTTTAATGCAATAGAGAAGAAGTGTGATGAAACTGTGGCTAAATTTGTTAGGGGATTTAATAAATTGTAGAATAGACTCCCAGTGGAGATTAAGCCTCCTCGTGCTAGTGCAAAAATTACTTTTACGGGGACTTTTAAATCAAATTTTGGATTCACATTAAGTGAAAGAAGATCTCCAACCCTTGATAAGATCCAAACAGATGCATTAGAGATAGAAGCAAATTTGGTGGCTGTAGGAAAAGCACCAGAGACACAACCTACATAAGACAATGGAAAGGAAAAGATAAAATCCTCTCAAAGACAAGCATTGGACGATATGTTTAAAACTTTGTCAGGTAAGTTAAATAAATTAGAGTTAGAAAATAAGAATTTGCAGAAGCAAACAAAGTATAATAAGAACTTTAATCCCCAATAAAGATGAAAAACTTTGAAAAGCCTGCAAAGGGAAAGAAAAGATCGAAATCAAATTCAAGCATCATTATATATAGAAGCAGATCCTAGTGGAGAACAACGTGAATATCAAATTTATATGTTATATGTAGTAGATGAAGATGAAATTGGTATCGAAGGAGAAGAATATGTATATGATGATACAGATGCCATTCATGATGAAAATGAAATTGATGAATATTGGAAACAATTTTCTAATTTTATGCAGGCTAAACTACATAAGAAGTACGGCTTGAGATTGAGGAAAATATCAAGAAATCAAGAAAATGAAAGTGAGCAGCAAGTTTCAACTTCCTCACCAAAGGTGACTCCACAATAATCTCAGCCTGCAAAACAAGTAAATAAAGGAAAGCAGTGACAAAATGCTAATGGCAAGACACAGACACTTCAAGGAGAGTCTTCTCAAGATCAAACTAGAAAAAAATTCCTTTGGAGAAACTTGTTTCAATTCCTCAACTAATTTCAATCATGAAGAAAGGTGAAGATGAGAATGAAAGGACTGCTAAATAGGGTCACTCCTTTAGTCTTACTAAGGAGTTGGGAAAGGTAAGAATACAAGTTCCCCTTATAGAGTTGGCAAAAGCACCTATTTATCAAAAGGAGATTGCTGAGTTTATTAATTTAAAAGCAAATGAGAGTATAAATGACACTGTAAATCTGTAAGAGGATAAACCAGTAGTAGTTTTTGGTCCACATGTAGAGGAAGTAGATTTTGCAATACCTCATTTTTATATTTCCTTATTAATTCATGATTTCCTCCAACATAATTGTATGTTTGATTTGGGAGCTTCACACAATCTTGTGCCTTTGTCAGTAATGAAGCAACTAAATCTACAAGTTACCAAACCTTATAGGGACATGTATTCTTTTGATTCAAACAATGTCAAGTGTTTGGGGGTTATTAAGGATCTTGCAGTGTCACTGGCCCAAATTCCAGCTAGAAGCTTGGTCATGGATGTTGTACTAGTAGACATCCCTGCTAGATTTAGAATGCTTCTATATAGGTCTTAGGGAGGAAAATTGGGAGGTGTTTTGAAGCTAGATTTTACATATGTTGTTATACCAATTTTTGGTGGGGAGAGGAGATTGTATAGAGAAACTAGATTTGTAAAAACAATTACGAAAAATGGAGCAAGCAATTCACCTGTATATAGTCAGGAGAAGGATGACTTTGCTTGTTTCACACTGCATGATAATACAGAGATGGCTAAAGATAATTAGAAGCAACTTGCTTCAGCCAATGTAATTACAAAGCTGCAAACTGAAGAAGTGTGGAAATTTGATGGAGCTTATTTCAAGGAAGGAACAACTGTTGCTTTTCTTCTAATTGCACCTGGAGGTAATATGTTCCCTTTTTATTTGAAATTAGAGTTCGAGGCAACAAACAATGTGGCAGAGTATGAATCCTTGATTATTACTCTACAAACAACTAAATGAATCCTTGATTATTGCTCTACAAACAGCTAAAAAGATGGGAGTTAAGTCAATTTCTGCTTTTGAAGATTCAAAGCTGATTATTAAGCAAATAAAAGATCACTACCAAAAAAAGCATCTTAGTCTCAGGGCATACATAAATGAGGTATGGGATTTGATTGAGAATTTTTTGAAGCTTTTAACATTCAATTCATTCCAAGGGATGAGAATAGATTAGTAGATTCATTGGTTGTGGCTGCTAGAATTTCAAGCCTCCTATTAATCCAAGACTAAGATATGAGGTAGAAATGAGACACAAACTTTTTGTTCCTGATAATGTTAAGAACTGGGAAATTTTTGAGGATGACCAGTAGATTAAGGAGTTTTTGACTATGGTAGAAGAGTTCCAAGGCACAAAAATTGATCAAGATGAAGAAGAGATAGCAGAAATTGCAGAAGTCAGTGGTTTAAAAGATTCAATAGAAAACGAGAATATCTCTCAATTAAAAGATAATATTTTGCCGAAGGAACTTGTTCCTCTTTAAAGACTTTTTAATTGGAATGATGTGGCTATGGACTCAGGGAAAATTTCACAGGATGAACATATTTAGGAAGACAACATTGGAACTCAGGATAATCCTAGGTTAATCAAATTATATGGTGGAGCTTTACCTAATTTACAAGAAACATATATTAAATTTTTCAAGAATTACGATGATGTCTTTGCATCGTCCTATGAAGATCTCAAAACCTATGATGTAAATATTATTTAGCAAAAGGTTCCTTTAAAGGAGGGAATTAAACACTACAAACAAAATCTTAGACAGATAAATCCTTTGCTTCTACCATCAATTGAAAAGGAGGTCAAGAAGTTGCTTGATGCCAAAATAATAGTCCCACTCAAGTATTCTGATTGGGTGTCTAATTTAGTACCTTTGAGAAAGAAAAATGGAGGAATAAGGTTATGCATGGACTTCAGAAATCTCAACAGGGCTTCTTTGAAAGATAACTATCCATTGCCTAAGATGGATCATGTGCTGCAAAAGGTAATAGGATCTTTTACAATATCAATGCTAGATGGATTTTTTGGTTATAACTAGGTGGCTGTGGATAATGAGGATCAAAAGAAAACAACATTCACAACTCCCTGGGGAACATTTATGTATGCCAGAATGCCTTTCGGAGTGATGAATGCAGGTGCTACATTTCAAAGGGCTATGGACATTTCCTTTGTTAGAGATAAGTTTTTAGTAATATATTTGGATGATATTATTGTTTTCTCAATGTCTAATGAAGAAAATTTGGACCATTTGAAAAGAAATTTTGGCAAATGTAGAAGATTTGGAATTTCCTTAAATCCCAAGAAATCCATTTTTGCTCTGTAGGAAGGAAAACTAGTGGGACAGATTGTTTCCAAAGATGGAGTGAAGATAGATCCAGCCAAAGTGCAAGTTGTGCAAAAAATACCATTGCCTAGGAGTAAAAAGTATATTCAAAAGTTTCTGGGAAAGATAAAATTTATGAGAAGATTTGTATCCAACTATGTAGAAATTGTAAACTAAATTACTAATATGCTAAAGAAGGAGAATGAAGTGAATTGGACCAAAGAAGCTAGAGAATCATTTTCCAGGATTAAAGAGGCATTGTAGGTAGCTCCAGTTTTAATCAACCTTGATTACCAAAATCCTTTGAAATTTTTTTCATTCGCTTCATCAAGTTCAATAGCTACTGTCTTACTACAGAAGAATGATGAAGAGAAAGAGTAGCCAGTTGCATTCTTCAGTAAGATTCTTAGGGATTCTCAGCTGAAATATAATATTTTTGAGAAACCGTTGTATGCTTTAGTAAAAGCCCTAAAATCTTTTAGAACTTATGTGCTGCAGTTAGAAATCATTGCTTATGTGCGACATGCTGTAGCGAAAGATGTATTACTATAGGGAGATGTAGAAGGCAGAAGAGGAAAGTGGGTAGCCAAGATCCAAGAATATGATTTTGACATAAAACTCACAAAGTTGGTGAAAGGACAAGGATTGGAAAAAATGTTGATAAAATCAAACTTTCAGGCATTGGGAATTAACTTGTTTGCACATGTGGATGAAAAGCAGTTGAAGAAAGTGAAGCAGAGAAAGATCTAGGTACGAAGATTAGGTATAAATTTTCATGTTTAGAATGGTATAAGCATATATTTTATTATTTGTTCTTTCTTTCATGCCCCCAATCCTTAGATAGAACAAAGTATAGGGCACTAAAGATCAAGGCATAGTCATATGTGATTGTAGAAGGCAGATTGTACTAGAAGGATCCAGCTAGAATATTATTGCTACGTTTAACAGAGGATGAATTTACAGAAACAATCAAAGATTATCATGAGGGGTTTTATGGAGAACATTACAGTTAGAAGGTAACTGCACATAAGATCCTTCAGGTAGGATTTTATTGTCCTACTTTATTTAGTGGTACATATAAGTTTGTTAGAAGTTGTCAGAAGTATCAGCTTTTTGCTGAGAAAAAGAGATCTGCCCATTTACCTTTCATTCCAGTTTTCTTAAAGGAGCCATTTAGACAGTGGGGATTGGACTTTGTTGGAGAAATCAATCCACCTTCAAGTAGACAACACAGGTGGGTTCTCACAACAGCTAATTACTTCACCAAATGGGTAGAGGCAATTCCTACTAAGAGAGAAAATGATCAGATAGTAATGAAGTTCCTTGAGGAAAATATTTTCAGCAGATTTGGATGCCCCATTAAAATTATAACAAATAATGCTCAAGTCTTCAATTCAGGTAAGTTCATTGCTTTTTGTCACAACTATAATGTTATTTTGTCCCATTCAATAGCTCGCCATCCTCAGGGAAATATATTAATTGAATCGACTAACAAAACTTTCATGAAGATCCTTAAGAAAACCATTGCAAAAAATCAAAGAGATTGGAATTCTAAGTTAAAGTTTTCTCTATGGGCTACTAGAGTAACTACAAGAAGATCTACAGGGAAGTCACCTTTTCAATTAGTATATGGAACTCAGGCTCTATTTCCAAGTCAACTTGTGAAGCCGGTGATTGCAATGATTCTAGAGGTGAAAGAAGAACCAAATGCTTTGATAAGAATAATGAACAAAGTGGTGGAGCTAAGCAAGAACAGGGACAAGCTAAGAGACAACTTGATTATTTATCAATACAAGATGAAAAATATTTTTGACAGAAAATCCAAGGAAATTGATTTTAAAGTTGTAGATTTAGTATTGAGATGGGATACAAAAAGAGAAGATAAGGGTAAACATGGGAAGTTTGATCGTCTCTGGTATGGCCCTTTTAGAATTTCTGAAGTAAGATCCAATAATACCTTCATTCTTGAGAATCTTGATGGTGAAATTCTACAATTGCCTATCAATGGGCAATACTTAAAGCATTACTTCCAGTTCTGAAGAATAAGAATCATTTCATTGTAAATATCGGAGTGAAATCAGTGTACAAATTCCATAGCATTGAAATTTATGTAAAAAACTATATGACTCCATGCCCAAGGTGAAGGTACTAATCTGCGGTTCTTAGTGCTTCTGTGGTGAAAGCACTATCCCTAAGTGGAGCCAGATGTTGTAACATGCATTTTTGTTGCTTGTAGTATTCTTTTTTCATACAAGAACTTGAAAATATTTCAAAAATAGATAAAAGCAAAAGGAAGGAGTAATAATGGTATATTTGTTATGTTTTCTTTGTAAAGGAACAAGTAAAAATAAAAGAATCGGCCCTGGTATAGCCAAAGGATTAAGCCAATGGTTATATGAATGTATACGTATATATATATATATAATATATATATATATATATATATATATATATATATATATATATATATATAAATATATATATATATATATATATATCGGAAAGCACATTGTGTATCTGAATCGTAAAAGAAACAAGTTATAAAGTGTCAAAGATCCAGACCAGAAATATATATATTATATTTAAAATCTCGACGGGTCCATAAAGCACCGAATGCATCTATATTGGTTCATTCACCAATTGTCAATTGTGATTCACAATAGCTAGACCCGAAACATATATTCATTGTGTTTATAACTTTTGCAGGTCTGTTGCATCGGAAAGCCCTTCATATACGTGTATATGGGTTCCGCCAATTGCAATTTGCAATGGCAGAACAGAAAAACTATATGAAAAGGCAGATTTTAAGTTAAAAGGTGGAATTTTCGGTGGATGAAAAGCGGTAAGAGGTTTTTAGTGGAGCTCACCTGATCCCACTTATTGTTCGACATGTAGCAGCTGGGTGGAGAGAGAAAACCACTCATTTCGGGCAATTATTCTACGTGCTTATGTCCCAGCTGAAATCTTTGTAGACCGTTAGATCCAGTTGGCATAGATCAACGGCGGGGACTTAAATATCACATCACAAATGTTATATCGGCATAAGACGCATGTTTTATGGCATATTTCTATTATAAAAGGTATATAATAGAAATAGCACAAATATGAAGGATTTATGCATATGAAGCTTAAGGGTGCATAAAGTTAAGTTTTGTGGTGATATATCATTTGAAAGGGCTGATTGTGATTTGTGGTGGAAGTCAACGGACCATTGAACAGGTAGATTTGACAGATTTATAAAGCCAGATTAACTCCTTTTGAGTTTCGTATTAATAAAAGGTTCACGTTGATTTCCCTATGTAAAGTGGAAAATCAGGGTTAGAGCTGAACCTGAAGAGGAAGACAATCGGGTATGTTTTCTTTGTATTTTGGCCAATCAAATGCCTGATATATATGTAAGCCCAAGATTACACAAGCTAAACACATTTCATTATGGCTAAAAAAAATTAAACATCATTAGGTCATTTACAGAAGAATTCAGCAGCAGATTAACAGAGCAACCCAACAGTTATCGTAATCTTTTGAATTCAATTATGTTCCTATTATTTCATGTTCTTTGAGGTGTCTTTTACCCTCTATAAAATTTTGTAATAGTTTTTACTTCATATAGTTAGAGAAGAAGTTAAATAATTTGGGTAGTTTCATAAATCAACAACTATTCCACAATGGATTAAAAGATGAAAATTTACAAAGAAAGGGCTTGAATTTTGGAGAACCCAGAGACTAGGCTACTATATTCCTAGTATCATCATTGATTAATGAAAGAATCAGAAGTTTCCATGAGTTGTTGGGCATAATTTTGTAACCTTCTCTGTCATGTGTCATGTTATGTTTTCTTCTTTCAAGTATAGTAATGAAGTTGTAGGTCTTTATTTTCTTATGTAGACAAAGTTAAAATTCCTTAAAAGAGCACACCAATACTTGAAGTTTCCACCTTCCTTTCTAAGTTATAGATAATAGTTTCTGTGAAAGACCAACATATTATCTTTAACTTCTCTAAGAGTCATAGATAGTAGTTTCTATGTTAAGCAACATATTGTCTATGATTCAGTTCTCATTTTCATAATTCTTCTAAGTTATAGATAGTAGTTTCTGTGAAAAACCAGCATATTATCTTTAACTTCTCCTTCAAGCTTTCTTCACTCATCATTTATATCTAGCAACAAATGGCATTCTGAAATCTTCTGGTCATACATGTATTAAGGGTTAAAAACCAATTTTTCCAGGTCCTTCATTTGAGATCACAACAAGCAATAAGTGACAGTAAATAATATTTATTAACGTCTTAAGCACAATTTCTCTACAGTGAGAAAATTCACTTCTTAAGGTACAATAAAGTGGATGGGGATATTATAACTCATTGATCAACTTAGAGCACATCTATTGTTAGATCATCCCAATAGTATTGAAACCTAATGGTTTTTGAAGAAGGGCATGTTGCAATCTCCCCGATATTGTATCCCTAGGCTCACGTGGCATAGTGGGTTTTGGAGCTAGTTCTTAAAGCATAATCGATGAAGAGGACCGGTAGGACCCACTGTCAGTGTGGAAATTATTGTGGTCTCGATGCTACATGGAAAAACTTGATATGTTATGGAAATATTGATCCCAGTGCAACATGGTGGCCTAGAGTAGGATGTGTCACCCTGGTATGAAGGTTTGGTGATGAATTCATCCTCACATTTATTCCTCGGTGATTTCTATTAAGGTTGGGTGAAAATACCATCAATATTATAATCCTAGGTTGAGATGGCTTAAGGAGGACTTGTGTGATGCATATGTGTGCATACGTGTGTGTGTGTGTGTGTGTGTGTGTGTGTGTGTGTGTGTGCCGTGGTCGGGGGAGATTGTAACATAAATCATAGTTACCAATCAAACTAGAACTATTACCTCAAAATGGGTATTCTAGCCCAAAGACCCAAAATAATCATGAAAAATCAACCCAAAAATCAAAATTGTGTATGCTAAAATGATATTTTTTTAGGGTAAATGTTCAACATTTTTTTTAAATTGAAGTAAAAGTAATTTTTCTTTTGCAAAATGGACGAGAAAAACACCCTCAAAAAAATAAGTGTTGACTATGGAATAACAAAAACAAATCGCGTTACAATTTTGATATTTTTTAGAAATGGAATTAAAGATAAAATATTTGACCTTTGAAAAAATGTAAAATACCAACAATCCTTAGACATGATGTTAAAGAGAAAATATCATCTCTCAAATCCTGATAATTGCAACAATATCCATCCATGTTTTTAAAGATAAAATATCTTGACTCGAAAAAACCCTAAAATTGTAATTGTTTTCATCCATAGCACTAAAGATAAAATATTATACCCAAATGTAGGTGAAATTAATTAAATTTAATGATATGAATGATTGAAAGACAGGTATGGTACTGCCAGCTGCATATAAGCGTGGCATCCCAGTACTTCATCCGGCGCAAGATGGATGACCTTAAGAGAGGCAGATTTTGTACGATTTCAGTATTAATGGATCACTCAGTCCAAGGAGAAACTATGGTTGTTATAACTATGGCACTCTAGATCATCCTTCCCGCAATTAGTGTTCAGTCTTCATGCTCCACGATAGGGCTTGCTGCGGGTCTTGGTCGAAAGTGCGTCTCTATTAACAGAGGCAAGCTTCTTGTCTGCACCTTGCCCTCCTGTCTATGGTCTTGTTATGCTAAGGGTCTTGATTGTAGGATAGTCTCTACAATCAGAGTTAAGCTCTCTATTAGCCCTAACGTTCAATTTTTGATGCCCTCATCGTTCTCTCAGGTCGGTCTTGTCCGATTGAAGTGGCTCCCTGTGCTGTATTACTGCCCTCGCGACATTGTCCCTGGTCTTACTGTGCCTCCCCCTCATCCCCTCAACATGGTGCACGAGAGTATGAGGATTTTCTCCGAGGGCCGTAGAGGTAGCCGGAGGCGTTTCAAGGCTACCTTTTCCGTGGATCCTGCCCTGCCTTCTGTTAATATCCTCTCCACCCTAGTGGATACGCCTCCTCTTAGCTCTGCTCGTAAGCAGATTCCGAACAGTGTATTTCAGACCACTCACTTTAAGTTCCAGAGTAATCTCAATCAGCTAATGATCACCGCTCACATCACTATTATCCTCTCTGAAGAAGAAAACCAGCTTCAACCTGTGGTGTGTGTGGCGTTTGACCCTTCTCAGACCAGTGAGTCGTTTTTGGCAGAAGGAAGTCAGAGAATCGAAAAGGAAAAATGCTCAACAGGGGCATTGCTCCTCTTGCTACTCTGCCTCATGAAGCCACTATCCCGGTGGACAGGGAAGGAAATTCCCCTGCCACTCATCACCCCACGACAATCGAAGAGGTCGAGAAAGCAGGAAACGAAGATATGCGGACTGGCATTGCGTGTCCACTGGTGAAGGTGCCTCCAAGTGAAGATGTGGCTGTATAAAGCCACCTGGGCCTGCCCAATCTTTTTGGTCTCGCTGATGTCTCATATGATTAACTTCAGGTAGTTTTGATTGTTGTTTTGGTTCAACATCTACAGCCAGATGGTTTTGTTATTCCTCTCGGGCAATGGTAATCTAAAGATCTTCTGGGTAGCTAGGGAATCTTTCAGTCTTGCTGTCGGGTCTCTTCTTATGTTATGCTGGTCAACCTCTGGTTTCTACTTCTGTTCTCAAGTTTTCTATAACTGATTCTCCCAGGTTCTCCCTATACTGGTGCAGTTTTGCTGTGTTGAGTGCTCTCGGGTGATGTCATCCGAGGCCTCAACTGCTTGTAATATTATTGTACTTTTCGATTAATAGAATTAGTCTTTGTAGAGAAAGAAAAAGAAGATAAAATATTATGAATTAGAAAAGCATTAAAATCTGGACAAATTTTCAACCATGCAATTCAAACCGAAGATTATGACTACAAAAAAAATATTAAGTTTTCAATATATTTCAAGCATGAAACTATGGAGATTTTTATATGTTGTTTGTAAAAATCGCTCTGCAACCCTAATGGCATTTTGGCAGCCATGAGCTAACTTAATTGTGACCTAAACTCTAATGACACCTATAAAGCTATAAACCAAGAGGCTGTTAATAAGGTCGGAATGACATAGGAGGATGGGTGGAGAGATCACCTCCTACCAAGACGTGGCAACAGGGGATTCCTAACAGAACACAAGAAACCAGAAGCTAACATGAGATACAAAAAAAATGTCAGGACTAGTCCTCAGGGAGCGATGGTAGGCAGGAAGTAGAGGGAAATGTCTACCATGTTCGATATAGAAACCAAGGTTCATCATCCCAATGAAAAAACTGGAGCGATACAAAAGTTACATGAAACATCACGTGCTAATATGTAAGTTCATAGGAGTCTAGCCGATGGAGAAGGACCTCACCAAATGGATACAGCAAAAATGGAAACCCAAAGGCCATATTGAGCTCAAGCTTGGAGCTAGAGGTTTCTTCATGGTAATATTCTCAAACCTGCAAGATAAAGAAAAAGTATTTGAAAATGATCCTTACTTCCATTATAATGCTAGTTTGTTTATGAGGAATTAGGAAGAATGCTACAACCCAGACAAGGAAACATTTATGGCAGCACTAATTTGGGTAAGATTACTCGATCTCCCAATGTATTTCTAGGACCCAGAAATATTTCCAGGTATTGGAAATATGATAGGAAGATTTGTCAAAATAGTATAAATGACAAAAATAGGAAGATACACTTCATATGTCAGAATATGTTTATACATGAACATAGCTAAACCTATAGCTTACTCAGTGGAACTAGAATATCATGAAGAGGTGTGGCAGCAAACCCTAGACTACAAACACATCCCGTTCAGATGTTGTAGATGTCATGAGTATGGCCACCTATTTGAGGATTGTCCACTGAACTTAGAGGAAGGGGAGAACATGCACAAGCAATAGAGGAAACCTCAATAAGATGAGGAAGGTTTTAAATAAGTGAAATGCAAGAGGAGACAAGCAAAAGAAACTCATAACACAGGGAAAAAATAATATCAAACTCAGCTGAGCAGAACGAACAACTTTAAAGCACTGCAGGGTGAAAAGGAAGAAGAAAATGATGTCGAAATTATGGATTATGATGAGAAAGGAAAGGGGAGAAGTTTGAGTCAAGGCAAACGAAACCCCAAGAGGAAAGCTCAAAGAGAGCGGATAGGTAAAGAGGAAAAGGAGGATAGGGAGAGGATGGAAACCACTACAATGGAAATTGACCCAAGTAAAGGGGAGGAACTTAGCATGGAAGAGGAAGTGTTGAAGAAACTGTTGAATGAATGGAGAAATTTACATGAAAGATTTATACCACAATACCCAAAAAGGCTATACAGAGAGACATTCCAATAGTATCAAGCTAAGCAGGGATATGGATAGGTGGAGATGGAAGAACAATTGGGGATGCATCAAGAAAACCCCCAAGAATACTCAAATAAAATGAAAGGAGGAAAGAAAAGAGGTCGGAGAAACCTACAGGAATCCATACAGATTATGGGAGAAATGTTGGTGAATACTAGTAGTGTGGTATTGCTATCAGCGGTATACCAACAAATAAACAAAGTGTCCCAATGATAATTACATCCTGGAGCATAAGAGGCCTCAATCACAGAGGTAAATAGATATACTTAACTGAGAGAAAGATAAGAAAAAGCCCAATTCATGCTGCTACAAGAAACAAGATTACAGGAGGGAAAATGGAAGAAATACTAGGTAAAATGAAACCGAGGTATGAATGCATGACTATAGATGTGAGAGGTAGCGCAGGTGAAATTGTAATACTTTGGAACCCAACAAAGATCACAGTGGATTACTGGATAGGCATGAAGAGAATCCTCGTGATGTAGTTTTTCCTGATAGGAAATAAAGAATGGTTGTTAGTCTATGCAGTATGCGTCCCTCACCTACTAGTGGAAAACGAAAATTTCCTCAAGAAAATAAATACGTTAAGCCAACTACATAAGGAAAAGCTTTGGTTACTAGCAAGCGACTTCAACATCATAACAATAGTGGAGGAGAAAAAAGGGGGACTACGAAGGGAAGAGCTAGAAATGGAGAAATTCATAGATATACAAGAAGAACTACAACTGGTGGATATCCCAACAATAAATGGAAAATATATGTGGAATAATAGAAGGGGAGGGAGCAGACAAATAGCTTCTCATTTTGATAGATTCTTGGGTACAGAAAACTTGATTAGTAAAGATGTGTACTATGAGGCTACAATTGTAATGTGTATAGGGTTGGACCGTTGGCCTATTAAACTAGAAGTAGAAATGAAACAAGGAAATCAAAACAGACCATTTAGGTTCAAAGCCTTTTGGCTAAGAGAACCAACCTTCATAGGAAAAATGAAGGAGTGGTGGAATGAGAGTGAGAAAGAAGGGAGAAATCTGATGCACACCTTTCAACTCAGACTTAACAAACTAAAATGAAAAATAAAGAAATTGAACAATGATGAATTCGGCAACATACATCAGGAACAATAGTTTATCGAAGCCAAGATGAGGAAAGTACAACAACAAATTATCAATGATGGCAGAAGTGAATTGCTAGCGGAGGAGGAGGGGAAGTTGATTAATAAAATGGAGCGAAGGAGACAACAAGAAGAAATTATGTGCAAAAAAAATCCATAATCAAATGGTTAAATGAAGGGGAATGAAATACAAGGTTTTTTCACAAAGCTATGATCCATCATAGGCAACAGAATAGGATATTTTCCCTAGTAGATCAGCAAGGAAATTGACTTACCCAAAACGAATACATGGAGAATATGTTAGTGCAACATTTTAAGAGGCTATTGATGGAACCTAACATAAGTAGGGAGGATAATATAAACAAAATCATACAGCACATTCCCAATCTGGTGAGCAGAGACCAGAACATGGCCCTGCTAAGAGAAATATCTAAAACAGAGGTAGAAGAAGTCATCAAAAATATGGAAAGAAACAAAGCATGAGGTCTAGACGAATACACAACAGAATTCTTCCAGGCGACATGGTCATTCATGGGAAAAGATATAGTGAAATTAGTTGAGGAGTCCAGATGCACAAAATGAACTCATCTGGCCCTGAACTCCACATTTTCTGGCCTTGATTTTGAAAATGGATCATTCGGAAGAACCACAAGAGTTTAGATCAATAGCACTTTGTAATGTCATATACAAAATTATGGCTATAATTATGGTCAATCACTTAAACTCTATATTACCTGGATTAATATCTCAGGAACAGATAATGTTTGTTAATGGAAGACAAATAACAGATGGCATAGTGGTGGCACAAGAGGCAATTCATTCATTAAAGACAAAAAAAACTGAAGGAATGCTAGTTAAATTAGACTTATCAAAAGCCTACAATCCACTGAACTGGAAATATCTACAGGGAATATTGAAGGCATTCGGCTTTGATGCAAGATGGATAAGCTAGACAATGTCGATGATATCAACTCTAGTCCTATCAATTCTACTCAATGGATCACCCATAGAGGCATTCAATGCAAACGGAGAGCTTAGGCAAGGTGACCCGCTATCCCCATTTTTGTTCATACTGGCAGTGGAAGGCCTCAGACAGTATATAAAGGAGAAAGTTTGAAGAGAACAGTACACTGACCTCAGGCTATGCGGGAATTATCTACCATTAATGCACCAACAATTTGTAAATGACATAATGATGTATGGGTAGGCATCTGTTAAGGAAGCCAGAAGGATAATGGAGATTCTTACTGACTTCATTAGTGCTCCAACGACGGAGATAAACAAAAAAAAGTCTGATATATTTTTCTTCAACACAACAACACCTTGATAAGCTTTCTTACCAAGAGTAATGGGATTCTGAATAGGAAATTTTCCCTCAAAATACCTAGAAGTCCAGCTAAATTATCAACAAAACAGAGTGGCAAATTGGAAACTCCTATTGGGAAAAATCCAAGGAAAAATGCAGAAGTGGACATTTAGATCACTAAATATGCCAAGTCGCGTAATATTACTGACATCATGCTATAATCTATCATGATTTACCAATTAACCAGTCAAGTGACACCAAAAATAGTATGCCAAAAGATGATTAACATCTTCAAAAAGTTCTTGTGGCAAGGGCCTAGAATGGAAAAAAATGATCTCTTCTATCATGGAACTGGCTCAGCAAATCCCTAAAAGAAGGGGCCCTATGACTCCAAGACCCATACATTCTCAATCAAGTCATGGGGGCAATGGTGTGGTGGAGATGGATCCAGGGAGGAGTAGACCTATGGAAACAATTATGGGAGAGAAAGTATGGCATGCGAAGATCAATAGAAGGAAAGTGGAGACTCCAAGACAACAAGAAAGGATGAACGATATGGAACTTAGCCTCAGATGATAGAAATTTGATCAAAAACCATAGTTTCTGGGGACTTAGAGGAGGCGAAAAAGCTAAATTATAGGAACAAGCATGGCAACAAAAAGAAAAACTAATCAGTAAGCCTGAACTAGAAGAAGTCTACTAATATACCAATATCTATGGAGAACAAACAACTAAAAACTTTTGGAGGATACAACCTAGAGAATACTGGAGAAAGTGGAAACAAAAATAGGACTCGCCAGAATCTCCAGAAACACACCAGTGGAATTTATATGAGAAAGAGATGGAAACTCGGAAAATTGCAAAAGTAGAGGGTCCAGACACTCTAAGGTGGGGATATATGATTAAAAGGATGTTCACAATTAAACAAGGCTATCAACTACAACCAGAACATCACAGGCAATAGGAGACACATCTATGGGAGAGTATATGGCAACAAAAGACATGGATAAAAGTCACCTTCTTCATGTGGATCCTCTGCCATGGACGCACACTTACATGGGATCAGTTGCAAAAAAAAGGGCTGCAAGGACCTTCAATATGCAACCTATGTAAAGAAAAAGAAGAAACGATTGAGCACATGACCAATACTTGCAGATACAGTGATAACCTAGGGGAAAACCATAATCAGCTCTTCGGAGTAAGTGATAGGAATCCAAATAACATGAAAACAACAATGGATAATTGGCGGAAAAATCCTTACCAAAACAGAATCCTGAATCAAGCCTCAAGATTATCGTCAGGGTTCGTCCTGTGGGCAATAAGAAAGGAAAGAAATAATATGATCTTCAAAGAAGAAAGAAGAACTGAAGGAGAAAGATGGAAACAGATAATCTAGAACATAAGAGAGACGATACTAGCAGTGAAATGGTATGAGGAGGATTGGAAAACCAATCCACATGAAGAAAGAATAATGAAAGGTTTGAACTTGAAGCTTAGTATGCTAAATGCCTCCTCGTTGAAGCATCATCCCCGCAATGGTGAGTCTACAAATTGTTATAAATGGCCTCTGAAATCATTTATCAAACTTAATTTTGATGGATTTACAAAATGGAACCCTGGGGTGGCGAGGACAGGAGGAATATTCAAAGACGATAAAGGGAAAATAATCAAATTATTCTCTATGGACTGTGGCAATGCGAGAAACAATGAAGCAGAGCTTCATGCTCTAAAGAGGGGACTAGAAATTGTAGTAAGAGAGAGATTCCAAAGACTACAGGTGGAAGGAGACTTGAAAATGGCAATAGATATGGTGAAGATGCTCCAACAACGAATGTACTGGGAAAAAATAAACCAAGGCTAGAGGACCACAAGGCTGGTCTAAGAGATCATCAAGCTAATTCGACATATGGATACATCATCCCAACACATGTCTAAAGGATGCGCAACGTGGCAACAGACAATCTTGCAAATTGGGGATGCGACCAAGTAGGTATAAAGCTAGATATAAGAGGAGAAGAGTTATTACAAATGGAGGGAATGAGGAAACTAATAGAGATCCTAGAAAAAGACAAGGAGAAGGAGGAGAACCCTCGATCGGGGTGTGACAGAGAAGAGGAGGTGCTCCAAAGGCGATGGGAGGTGGAAATGTTAGGGATCATTCACTTAGGTACAAGGATAGAGAGAACATTGGGATGTGGGGGAAGAGGACATTAGGAAGGGTAGGTGGAAGGATAGGCCAGGGAGGAAGAAAGCGCAGAAACAAGACAGGTGTGGTTGAGAAGGGAAGCAAGAGAAGAAGGCATGGGGGCCAGTGAGTGGGTGGGTAGATTGAAGCCAGCAAGTGGTAGGAGTATAGAGAACAACCCACGGTAGGAGCAATTGGAGGCATAAGGAAGTTAATGAGGGACAAAGCTGGAAGCACCAGAGGGTCCTTATTCCCAGTAGTAGGAATGAGGGAAAGGGTGGTGGGAGAATTAGGAGGATATGTGGGAGGTGTGACAAAAGATAGCAGGGATAGTAGTTTAATACAAAAGGTAAGTGACAAACAGGATGGTTGCATGTAGAAAGAGAGAGTAAGGGAAAGAGCAAGGAAAGGTGGTGGACACAAGACAAGGACGTAGGCTGGTGGATGCAGCTACGTCAACTCAAGTTGATGGTATGCATTCGTTAATATCCATAACATTAGAATTAAAGTAATGTCAATTTCAGAGGTACTGGGGAAAGAGACTTGGGAAATTCAAGACTCAGAAAGAGTCAGAACCAGGGATTCAAGTAACACTAACTGGGCTAGGAGCAAAGATGAAATGGAGAGAGAAGTAAAATATAAAGAAATAGTTTTGAAAAAAGCATAGAGAGGGAACGAGTGAGGCTGGGAGAGAAGAGAGAACCTGGTAAGAGAGAAGGAGAAAAGAATATAGCTCCAGCCAGGTGGCTCCTGAGGCACAAGGGGGATAATTTAGGTAGCTGGTATAGAGGGGGAGCTATCATGGAGGCCACAGTAGCTAATATAAGTGATATCCGGGCTGTTGAGAAACCTAACTAGAATATCTAGAATAAAATTGAGAGAATAATTAGGGGCTCAATTCGAGTGAAGACAACAAAGAGGAGTGATAACGGAAAGAAGAAACCTTATGCAAAATATAACGGGGACAACATATCCCTTTGTAGACTCCCTGGTAGCTCTTCTAAGGTAAACCATCTGAGTGAGTGCAGCCAGGGAGAGATGAAACTGAGAGAAGAATATTAAAGAGGTAGTAGAATGCTAACCCAAGAACTGTCAGGGGGAAATTTGTGGGAGAAGGGAGGCAAACTCAAGTTGCTAAGACTTCAGCGAGAGACAAAACCTGGAACACTTAAATATAAGACAGAATGGGAAGTATACTTTTAGATTACTGATACTTCTTATGGTATTGTTTTAGGTATAATTATGATTTGTGTACAACAGAGTTTGGTGGCAAGCAGCATGCAAAGGAGAGCGAATTGGGCAAAGAAAACTGACACCAAGACAAAGCAAGAATGGTGAGCGAAGGAAAAGAGGTGGCTAAAAAGAGTAACAGAGGAGCAGGCAAATCAAGGAAATGGACCACCAAGGGGGTGGGAACCTCCAGTAGAGACCAATGCAAATGATGCAAGAAGGCGGGATAGGAGCATATGAATACACTCATCGATGCGTACATGGCTGGTAATCCACCTAAGGTAAGAACGAAAATAGTGGGATGGGAGAGGGAACTAAATGACAGCATGACCAACTAGGATATTCCAACAGAAGAATGGGAAGACATGGTATAAGACCTGAGGAACACCTATGGCTGCCATAATCTATTCAGACCAACAATCCAGCAATGCTAGGTTATGAAAAATGTAGTGGGTCGAGCTATGACACTCAACAAATCACATGTAGTAAACAGAGGACAAGAAGCATAGGAGGAAACCAAAATGAAGGAACCCAGTAGAGCAGATCCCCTCAGTGAGAGCAACAATTCAAATTCAACCCTACCAAAAAAACCTGGCATTGAATAGGATTGAGAAGAGCCTATAGGACATGAAGAGAAGCGAGATGCCAGGATCCAGCGCTAAAGCACCAACCCCGATGGAGTCCTCAGACAATGAGTAAAATAGAGTTCCAAATAAAATTGTGTTTTTATGCCGAGTAGCTTTTACTTTCCAAAGTTGTAGTTCAGTATAGATAAAATAGCTAATGTTGCAAGGATGATAGAAAAATACATTGAAATTTTGGACAGCTTTTAACGCTGATAAGTGACCAACATAGTTTCCTACGGGTAGGTTGAGGCCACCTGATACTATTGGAAACACTTGATTATGGTTAGTTAATATTAATAGAGAAAGTACTACCAAGCTTACAGAAGAAAAGAATCATGACATTATGGAAAAAATTTATGACAAAAAACTTTAAAAATGAACGCCTCAATGAAAAAATTATTATACCAAGAGTAATTTATTCTTTAAATGCCGAATATAGAGCAATTTTAAAATCTTACCCTAAGACAACTTCATACATTGCAACACAAATTTAAAAATCAACCATCAAATTGACACGTGGTGTAGGTGAACTCGACCCATTGTAATGGAAACTTAAAGACCAACCATGAAATTGACAGATTATGGGGGAAACTCGATTCATTATAAAAAACATTTTCAAATCAACTATCAAATTGCACACAATGGGATCGGGTTCCTAGATGGGCATCGACACAGGCCCTGTAGAACAATAATAATAATAATAATAATAGTAAATAAATAAAAATAAATACATAAAGAAATAAAAATGAAAAATACAAAAAAAAAAAAAATTCAAATATTGTAAATATTAAAAGCAGTGAAAAAGACACAAAAATTAATACAAAAGACAACCAAAATTCAAATATAGAAAAAAAATAAAAATAATAAAAAAACCACAATTTTTTAAAAAATAATAACAAATAAAACATAAAATAAAAAAAAATTCAAACATGAAAAAAAACTATAAAAAATGTAAACAAAATTAAAATTAACTTATAAATATAAAAAATTAGAAAAAATTAAAAATTAAAAACTAAAAAAAATCAGAATTAAAAAATAAAATAAACATAACTCAACAAAAAAAATTAACAAAATAAAAATAAAAACAAAAAACAACCTTGTAGGGAATCAGTGGTTGAATTGAGGCTTCTGTGATCCATAACAATTATAAGAAGAAATATTTCGGCGTAAATCACATTCAGAAAATCATTCTCGACGCGTTTCGAACCAACCGGTGTCGTTCATCATCCGGACAAGTTGAAAAAGCAAATCTATCTTTGCCAGTTAAATACTTAGAGCAGAGATTCCAACGACTAACTAAGACAACATCTACATTTGACTAGGGACTAGGGTCAACTAAACCCGTAATAAAAATAAGCAAGGGGCCTATATATAAATTCCATGAGTAAATTTAAATAAATTACCCGAGTAAATTTAATTGGTAGTCTCATAAAACGTTAAAAGTAATTAACTAGAAAAATGGAGATATAAATATATAACTCTTAAATTGTAATTATTGGTTTATTTATTTGATATTGTTATTATTTATTTATCTATTTATATTTATGTTTAATATAAAATAATAATATATATATAGCCTTTAAAATTATAAATTATTATGTTATATATATATATATATATATATATATATATACCTTAAATTTATTACACATATATATTAGGAGGATAAGTATAAAAGTGAGATGAAAAAAATAAATATAATTAATTAATTAATTATTAATTAAATAAAAATAAATACAAAGTCCTTTTTTATTATTTATTTTATTCTAGTATATTTAGAGATAACTTATTTATGCATTTTTATTTTTTATTTTTAATTAAATTATTATTATTTATTATTATTATTTTTATTTTTATATTTTAAATTTTTTATTTTTTCATCCCCCACTTTTACTTACCCTCCTAATATATAATGTAATTAATAATAATAATTATTATATATATATATATATATATATAAATATATATATATATATAATATATATATATATATATAATAACAATTTAAATATAAATAAATAAACAATAATTTACAATTTTAAGAGTTATATATTTATATTTCCATTTTTCTAGTTAATTATTTTTAACGTTTTATGAGATTCCCAATTAAATTTACTCATGGAATTTATATATAGGTCCATTGCTTATTTTTATTAAGGGATTTAGTTGACCCTGGTTCCTAGTCAAATGTAGATGTTGTCCTAGTTAGTCGTTGGAATCTCTACTCTAAGTTAACTAGCAAAGATAAATCTGATTTTTCAACTTGTCGTGATGATGAACCACATTGGTTGGTTCGAAACACATTGACAATGATTTTCTGAATGTGATTTACACCAAAATATTTCTTCTTATAAAAAGCAATCTTCTTTTTTTAATTAAAAAAAATGAAAAAATAAATTATAAAAGAAGTAAATTGAAAAAAATTAAGAAAAAAATATATAAAAAATAACAATTAAAAATTAAAAAAAAAATAAAAATTCAAAACATAGTTTGGAGGGGAGGTAGGTTGCACATAGTTTGCCTCATGACCCACACTTGCGACCAACTCCACCTAGAGGTTGCAGGGTCGATTACGGGAATCGGCCCTGCAGCCCCTGAGTAGGGTTGGTCGCATTGGCCACCTAAGGGTTCGCAGGGCTGATTTCAGGAATTGCCTCTTCCAGCCGCTGGGTGAGGTTGGTCGAGGGCGTTGATAGGGCGACAGGTTGCCAGTGCCTTGGTGGGGTTGGTCGCTGGCGCGCTTTGGGAGTCCTTGCCCACACCCACAACCAACCCCGCATAGCGGCTAACACGGTTGGTTCCCGGAATTGGCCCTGCCAACACCTGGGCGGGTTTGACCACGGGTGTGGGTGGGGAGGTGGGTTGCATAGTCTACCTCCTCGCCTGTGCCCGAGGGCAACCTTGCATAGGTCCTGCAAGGAAAATTCCGAGAATCAGCGCTGCAACCCATCAGTGGGGTTGGCTATGGGCACAGATGCGGAGGTAGGCTGTGATGCCCGACTCCCTACCGACACCTGTGACCAACCCCACCTAGGGGCTTGTATGTTTGATTCCAAGAATTAGCCTTGCTAGCCCTTGGGTGGGGTTGGCCGCGGGCATGGGCAGGGAGGAGGGTTTCACAGCCTCCATCCCCGCCCATGCCCGCGTTTAGCCCCACCTAGGGGCTAGACACGGGCATGAGCACAGAGGCAGTTGCATGTAGCCCGCATCCCCACCCGTGTCTGTGACCAACCGCGCCTAGGGGTGGCGAGGATTTTTTTTAATTTATTTTTTTTAATTATTTTGTTTTGATTTTTTTTTCCTAATTTTAATTTTTAATACTTTTTTCATTTTTTTTTTTAATTTTTTTATTACCTTTATCATTTTTCATTTTTTAGTTAACTTTTTTTAATTTAAATATTTAAATCTTTTTCAAATTTTCTTTTTTATTGTGTATTTTTATTTTATCTTCTTAGCTTTAAAAAAATTTATAGATGTGTTTTTTTTGGGTTAATTTTCATTTTTCTAAATTATTGAATATATATATATATATATAATATATATATATATTATTATATATTATATATATATATTATAATATATATATATATATATATTATATATGATTTCTTAATCTTTTTTTATTTTAAAGTCTTGTTTAATTTTTTTATTTTAAAAACTTAAATTTTTCTTACATTGTTATGGGTGTTTTTTTTCTATTTTGATATATATTTTTTATTATTTTAGTTCTATTTGTCATGTTTTTAATTTTTTTTTATGTTTTATTACCAAGATGAAAATCACAAACATTTAAAAAAAAATATCCACACTTAATACATTAGAAAGTTTAAAGTGTAGAAAATAAGCCCTCTAAACAAAATGGGTTGATGTTGCATGAAGACTTTTCAAAATCAAAATGAAAGTCACTAACATTTAAAAAAAAATTTCATACTTGATACATAAAAAAAATCTAACTGCCAAAATTAAACTCTTTAAAAAAATGTGTTGATACTCCATCAACACTTTTTAAAATTAGCATGAAAATCACTAACATTTTTACAAAAATGTTCATAATTGATACATAATAAAATTTAAAGTGCCAAAAATATGCTCCAAAAATTAAAGGTGTAATATGAATCACTAATTTTAAAATCGGGTGATATTTTGCGACCTCAAAAAAATGGGTACTAGTTAATTTTCCCGTTTAATTAGTAACTATGTTACAACATGAGGGGCTCAACGGTTGTGTTAAATGAGCATGTGGTAATAGTTCAATGATGATTGAGATTGCCACATGGAGACCACTTACATGCCATGTGGCAAGCCAAGATGACATGGTACTATCATATCAGTCAATATTTGAATGGTTATAACTTTTGATATGGAACCCCAATTGAGGAAAACTATATATTGTTGGAAAGGTATCAACGAGATGAATGGAAAAATGTGACCCATTTTAAGTTTCGACTAAGTTGAAAAAGGTCAAACAATTTAGACCCAATTTCCATAATTGGACCTTGGAGGTCGGGTCATCAAAATAATTTCCTCCTTCTACCCTTAGTAGGGGATGGGGAGTAAGGGGTATGTTTCTTACGCCTCCCATGAAAAATGGTGTACACGAATCTTAAGGTTTAACATTTTAAAGGGTAAAAGGGGGATTAAATTTTTATTATTATTTTCAATAGGTAATATCAATTTGTTTAATAACCTATTTTAAAAATATCTAATTATTTATATCTATTTATTTCATTAACAATTGATATTTATGGGTATTTTATTATTATTATTATTACTATTATTTTATTAATAACAATGTATATGGTCCACATGTGGATCGGAAATTTTTTTGGTCCTCCATTGCTCGGCTTTAAATTTTCAGTTTGGACAGTGTTGTTCTTGGTGGTGATCTAATCTTTACCCTAGGGAATTTAGAATTATAGGGTCCCTCAGCCAGACCAGACCCTCTGTCAAACTTCCTAGTCTCTCTAATGGATAAATTGAATCTCTATCATATCCTTTCAATAAAAAATTCAACCAGCATGGTCCAGAAATAGACCAGGCTCAACCAGAATCGCAAAACAATTAGATAATTTTCTCATCTTAGAGCGTCTCCTTCAAACCAGTCACCAAATAAAACAATTATCATTAGTTGGAGGAAGCTCTGATCACATTCCTATTTTCATTGATTTGGAACCCTTCCATACAAAGCCTCCTAACTCCTTCAAGCTAAAGTATTCTTGGTTGGATGACCCTTCCATGCTTTCACTCATCAAAACTAGTTTGTCTGAGTTCTCCCCTATCTCTTTGGAATCCCCTTCCCTTCAATTGCAATGTAATGCAAAAACATCGAAGGAATTTATATCTGAATTGGCTAAGAGGAAGATAGAGGAATCCTAAAAAAATCCTAGTTAAAACTAAAACCCAAATTCAAAATCAATGGAATCGTCTTTCCTTTGAGGATATCCTTGAACACCTACAAGAAGAAAAAGTGTTCTTGAGGGAACCGCAAAGGGGATCCTCCTTAAACAAAAAAATAATGGTGCTTTAAGAGTTGTTCCCTCTAGGTCTAAATCAAGGATGAAATCACTAAATACTTCTTTGGGGAATCATGGGTCCATTTACAGGTTACACCATGTTTTTCTCAAAAATTGTCAGAGAAGGATTCTCTTATTTCAAAGGCATTTTAAGATAGGAACAAAGGGTTATGATAGAAAAATTTCTCTCAATCACTAGACTCTTCCCAAATTTGTTGAAGTGTAGGATATTGAAATGCTTATGGAGGATATCATTATGAAGGAATTAGAAAATGTTCTCTACAACTTGCAAAAAGTCTAAATCCCAAGGCCTGATGGGTTTCCTATTGAATTTTAATAAAATTAACAAACATTGTTGGGGATGATCTTCTTTCAGTTACTGAATACTCCCACTGATCTGGTAAAGGGATGGCCCCTTTCAACTCTACCTTCCTTTCTCTCATTCCAAAATAGTGTTGCACATAGTGTCACCATTAATGAAAACAAGTGTCATAGATGTCAAAGGGAATGTTTGAGTCAATAGTAATATCATTCATCAGTCAAAGGAAGCAGTATGATAGTTGGATATCTTGCATACCCTCGTCAGATGAATTCAAAGGAATACTAAGTTTTATTGAGTCTTTGAAAAGGTTATGATATCTTAATGTTCATATAAATAGCATGGTTGTGTATGTTGCATTGATGCCTTTCCAATGGTATATTTGTTGGGTGTGTGTTATAATATTTCCATGACTAGCCCCACATGCTAAGCCGAGGGGGTGAGAGAGGGGGTGGCCAGCATCCCCTTCATTGCACCGGATGCAGTGGGGGGGTCACAAGGGGGCAGCAGCCCTCCTTATCGAGGTGTTTGGTACGGGGCAGTAGCCTGCATGTACTAGTTCTGACAGTGCCCCAAGAAAAAAAAATTGGACCCTATATTACGTGGGCAGAACTACTTATAGTTTTGTGCATGGATTTCACACATGGTTTTGGGCATGATGGTTTTCTACCCATGGTATTTTGTAGATCTGGTTAAGGGAACTACTGTTATGTTCTAATCTAGTGTCAATGGATTGGGGTTTATGGATTCTTAGGCATATATATATATATATATATATTATATTAATATATATTATATATAATATATATATATATATATATATATAATATAGATATATGTATGTAATAATGAAAGGAATATAATGAAAAATCAATCTCGTAGTCCCCGTTTTGGGATCCAGGGTAAAATATCGGTGTATATATATTTTGTGTTTTATGCTCTCGCCATCGTTTATTTTATTCTTTAAGAATTCTTTTGGAGGTAATTTCTATAGAGGGTTAAAACCTACATTTGGTATCACAGTTGCTTCGGCTTCAAGGGGATGCCTTTGTTGCTGAGGTGATTTTCTAAGGCTTGTGGTAGACCTTATTCAGTGGGATATCTCTAGGATCGATTCATCTAGTGAAAAAGGATGGCGAGCAGTGGAAAGATAAGGATTGAGTAATTTAATGGTCAGAGTTTCGAGTTGTGGAAACTCAAGATGGAGGATCTGTTGGTGGATAAAGATCAGAGGATCGTGGTAGATCCAGCTACTAAACCAATGGAAATGTCCTATCAGGAATGGAAGAAGTTGGATCTGAAGTAAAAAAGAACAATACGGTTCTGTATCATAGATTCAGTATTGTAGAATGGATGAGGGGAACATTCGACGAATTCTTTGTAGGACAAGTTAGCGACTTTGTACCAATATAAGTCTCTAGTGAATAATTGTTAATACGGAAAAAGTTTTATAACCTAAGGATGAAGGATGGAGACTCATTGACAGAGCATATGAATGCCTTTAATACTATGGTAAGCCAATTTTTATCTATTAATATTAAAATTTCATATGAAGATAAGTGAATCAATTTGTTGTGTTCTCTACCAGATTCGTGGGATTGTCTGGTTCTTGCAATAGGTAGCAATACAGCTACCTTGCATCTTGATGAAATATTCTCATCCTTTCTATTGTAGTAGATGAGATGAAAAAATATGGAGGTCCAAAATGGTGACGCATTCTCTGTACGAGATGTTCCTAGAACATAAATAAAAATAAGTCCTCGATCGTAAGATCTAAATCTCAAGGAAAACCTGTAAAGGTGTGCTGGAAATGCAAAAAGGAAGGGTGTTTCAAAAATGATTGTAGATCAAAAGTTCCTGAGAAACGAAAGGGATATGGTGATGCTCCTTCTATAGAAGCAAAAACTGTTGGACACCTAATCCTAAATGGGTTAATGTGGAATCCGAACAGACTAAGTAGTCCAAGGGACCTTGGGATGTGAATCCCAACGGTCACCATATTGTACTATAAATGTACATCTATTGTTAATAAAAATACAATGCAAGCTTATCTTTCACATTTGTTTCTCGTTCACCATGTCTGTTTAACATGGTATCAGAGCCATGATGTGTGGCCTGTGTAGTTGCCTTGAATAGTGATGGCCTAGTCTTTTGTAACGCTCCATTAATTCTGCCATCCCTGCTCTGTACCTGCGCTCTGCTCCATATTCCATTACCTGCTTCATACAGAACACTGCCATACTGATACGTAACCTGCGTCCTGCTCTTCTGAAGCACTGTACTGTCCAGCGCTGCCCTTACTGTTCTGACATAACGCCTCTGTCCGTTGAGAATATCATGAGAAGGTACTGTAACAACTCCAAGTGTTTTTCCCCGCTGAAACCATATTAGTAATAAAAGTCCAAGCATTTTTCCGAGCGTTGGTTCATTCCTATTCAAATCACCTACTCTGCCATTGAAGTTCTGTGAATTTTAAGGTTCATATGCAATGGTATTTCTAGCATGTACGGTGGTGAAAAATCCCATATGGAGAATCTCCTGTAATAGTTAATGTTGAACGATTACAAACAGTCATACAGCATTCACTTGTTTATGTCTAGGTTCATGAAAAAAATGGCGTGATAGAGCACTACAGATACTAATAACATCCACCGTATTTCTATTCTGAAGCTTTCAAAATTGCTTCATTGTAGTAATCTGCTCAGTCATCACTAAAATATGACAACTATAACTAGGTCAACTTCGTTGAAATGAGAATTGGATTTCCTCGAGAGTTCGCCCTTTAGTTTCAGGAACCCATACCACGTTCTCCTGTCATTTGCCCCGTCTGAGTGTTTCAGCAGAGCTCTACTCTAGCAACTCATTATCAACACGAAGAATTCAAGGTGTGGAATGAGCATTGAGAATTCTTTCTGCCGCATATGGAAAGCATAGACCTCCTTGCAGGCGCCATCATCACCATTGGATTGAGGTATGTAGACGACATTGAAATTGCTTGCCGTGTGACCCGCTCTGGAAACCTTGATTCCTGTGAATCACAAAGAGCCATGGACTGCGACACTCAATTGAAAATTGAGAAAATAGTGGTGGGTATTTTAGAGACTACAGACATGGCTGACAAAGTCCGAAAACTTGCCGGGGAGAAATTGAATATTAATCTCTCGGAAAGAAATTTGTGAGGAATATCATTGAAAATTTTCTCAAGAAGAGCAGGAGCAGGCCATTGAAGAAGTCGAACAAAAAGTAAAAGCTGAAGCCTCCAGTCCTGTGGATAGGTCCAACCGTTGTATATGTGCAGCGGAAACGTGGTGTCAGAATACCTATCGAGGTAGCACCCTTTTATGCAGCGTTCATTATTGATAGGATTTTTCTGAATCAGCTGGCACAGTAAATTGGTCCATATTATTGTGATTGATCACGGGTGTCAGTAGATAGAGTGCGTCCCTCTAGGGCATTGCTGATTATTATGTTCTATGCGGAAGTAACACGTCCAACCATGCATTGAGACAGTGTGGAGATCGATTGTGTTTGGACATTTGTACGACTTGTGGAAGCAACATGGCTCAACAAGAGGTGAACTAATGATGGAACTAGAAGTATGTGCTTATAAGTTATGGTTGGTGACCTGTGGTGCATTCTGTCTTCCGATTGGTTCCTCAATTTATTTGCTATTGGCACATGGATAAGATTATGCACTGCAACTTGTAATAAGTTTGCGACATGTCAAGATGGATGTTGGTCCTGGATGGGTATAGAGTCTTGCTCATTTATTAGTAGATGTGATTAACATAATCTGTAGTTTTTCATTTATTGTTGATTGCCTATTTTAGTTTGATGTTGTCTGGCTAAATTTTTGCATAATGTTAGCTAGAGTGTTGTGCCTTCTCTTGCCATAGATGGTGCAGAAGAGAGCACATGTATACAGATTGCTATGTGCCTTGGTCATAAATGCGGGACGACACTCGTGCTTGAGATATGATTGTATCTTATGCTCAAGTTGTGGACATCAATGTGCTGAGTTGCAACTTTTCAGTATGACTCTGCAGTCTGTTGTACCTCTGAAATATTGGAGTTTGTGCATTCCATCATTCTGATAAATACGTTAGAAAGAAGAGAATGCACATTTGAGAGACAGATTCATGACCAAAAACACATACTATTGTGTTGGAGATGTTGATTATGTGGAATTTTGATGCAAAAAAAAAGGGCGCGCATGGAAGTCACACAGGAAAAATCAAAGGTTCATTAATTTGCATCAATGTTTGACAAGTTGTTCCAACATTGTTGTTAGCATAATATATTTTGCATTATATGCACCAGATTGTCTGCTATTTATTGCAAGCATTATGATTATTTAGGGTACATTTTCACTCCAAAACAAGTTTCTAGTGGTGCATTTCTATTGAGAAAAAATGGCTACAATTACTGAAATATTAGAGTTCTTAAAAACTCTGATACATTCCTCTAATCATGATACATTAAAAGTCAGCAAAGTTTCTCTCACAGACATTCAAGTCTGTCTACAAAATGCAAAGGAAAAGATAGAATTTTTACAACTTGAACCACAGCTACAGCAAGAAGAGCTACATCAAAATAGACACCATTCTGAACCTGTTTTTGTTCAGAACATTGAGACAACCACTCATCATCATAATGTTACAGTTCATTCAGATTTAGTACCAAATAAAGCAGCAGTTGTACATGCAGATGCAGAAGTTCAGTCTACACTTCCCAAGCCCATCATTAGACCTTGGGAACAGCTTGTCCACAACAAGCACAAAACTGGTCTTGGATGTGACAAGGACTTGTCCTTTCATATTTCAAACTACTCACAGCCCATTCATTTCTAGAGTGTTGGATTCATTTATGACAGTTCACCTGCTCCTCATGACAGTTCACCTGCTCCTCATGACAGTTCAGCTTCAGCTGTTCCAGACACTGCGCCTCTTCCACAGCAGCAACAACAACAACAAATCGTGAAATGCCAACACTGTGATTGAGTTGGCCATATGAAAGATCATTGTTTTGATCTTCATCCATGTAAGCACTGCCATAAAACTAGTCATTCTTCAAACAGATGCTTCAGAAACAAACACCCTGCAAGAACAAGGATTCATCTAGGATGGATCGCTTCTTGGCAATGGGCATCAACAGCCAAGAAGATATTTCAAACACATGTCAAAACTTGTTCCAGAATATTGAACAATCTTGCAGTTGAGTTTTATCCATCTTCTCACCTTGTATATGACAGGGGGGAAATGATGGTCATCGACAAGCTTCAAAGCCACATCAAGCGAGCCTGAGCCACAACCTGCCACACCAGTTTCAGAGTTGTAGTCAGAGACACAGATTTCCATGAACATGCCTTCAGTAGGCAATCTGGAACACTTCCTCTAGAAGAAGACTTCAGCTTCTTGTTAGTTTTGGAAGAGTTCCGAGAACAAAATTGAGAACACTTCCTCTAGCAGAAGACTCTGGCTTCTTGCCAGCTTTGGAAGAGTTCCAGGAATTGCATAAGCATTCCAGAGTTGTTGGTCATCCTTAAACCATCACAGGTTGAGACTTCCCTTTTCAGGTTGAATTTTTACCTTTTATGTGGGGTGAGACTTCCCTTTTATGGTTCAAGGTTTCCCTCTTTAAAACATTAGATCACTTCCTCTAGCAGAAGACTTCAGCTTCTTTCCAGTTTGGGAAGAGTTCCGGGAACTGCACTAAGCGTTCCAGTGTTGGTGGCCATCCTTAAACCACCACCCTATTAGACCAACATTTCAGAGAGCACATTTAGCCTAGTGCTGCCATGCATATTTGCACATTTTGTATTACAGCTCTTTTCTTGGACTCATACATAACCCTTCAGATTAAGGGGGGGAATGTTGGACACCTAATCCTAAATGGGTTAGTGTGGAAGCCGAACAGACTAAGTAGTCCAAGGGACCTTGGGATGTGAATCTCAACGGTCACCATATTGTACTATAAATGTACATCTATTGTTAATAAAAATGCAATCCAAGCTTATCTTTCACATTTGTTTCTCGTTCTGTTTAACAAAAAGCACCTCAGATGAAGGTGGGGATGTATACTTGGCTTGTTCTTCAAGTATACTTAAGTGCATCCTTTCACTTCACTCCCCAAAGGGAGTGGTTCTACAAGTATGAGAAATATAATGGTGATGATGTCTTGTTAGTGGATGACAAGAAGGCTAAAATTATTGGATGTGAAAAAGTCACGCTAAAGTTGCAACGTGGAAGGATTATAACACTTCTTGGTGTTGTACATATTCCTCCATTGGCCTGGAATCTGATTTCAATAAGCAGGACGGATGATGTAGGTGTAAAAATAGTGTTCAGGCAATCTACTTGTAAGAAGGTTCAAGGAGCACTGGTATTCATTCGGGGAGTTCAAATTGGAGCTTTTGCATGCTTTTAAGTAGCACTATTATTGATGGGTGTAATAGTTCTGTGGTTCTTGAAAGTGAAGTGGAAAACCTTATGGTCTCTAGAGAGAAGACCATGCCATGGCATCAAAGGCTTCGACATATTGGAGAGAAGGGCCTTCAAATATTTCATGGTAATGGTATGGTAGAAGGTATGTCTAAGTTATATCTGGATTTAAATTTATGTGAGCATTGTGTATATTGGAAGTAAAATCATGTGAGTTTCCCCTTTGGTGCTAAGAGGGTGAAAGGGATATTAGATCTTGTGCACAGTGATGTATTTGGACCTGTGTCGATTCCATCACTGGGTAATTCTTAGTAATATGTATATTTTATAGATGATTTATCAAGGAATATGTGGATGTATTTCATGAGGAGGAAATTTGAAGTCTTTGATAGTTTTAAAGAATTTAAGGCTCTAGTGTAAAACCAGACATAGAATAAGATAAAGTTGTCAAGGATAGATAAAGGTGGAGAGTTCTACAAGAAGGAATTTGAAGAGTTCTATAAGAAGTGTGGTATAGAACGATAGAATAATACTCCATACACACCTTAGTAAAATGGAGGTGTAGAAATAATGAGTAGGACATTGATGGAAAAGGAAAGAAGCATGCTCAATGGTGTCAGGTTAGGACAAGAATTCTGGGTAGAGGCAGTGGAGACTGCATGCTACCTGGTTAATAGATCACTTCATTAGCTTTGGAGGATAAGTCTCCACATGAGGTATTCACTATTAAGAAACCATCCTTTTCACATCTTAGGGTATTTGCTTTTGATGCATATGTACATGTTCTAAATGACAAAAGAACCAAGTTGGATAGTAAATATGAAAGGTACATCTTTATTGGATATAAGGATGGTTTAAAAGGTTATAATATTTGGAACCCAAAAACAAAGAAGGTTGTGTACATCCTAGATGTGGTGTTTAGAGAGGTGAAATATGTTATTAAACATGAATTCCTACCAAAGGAACCTGAGAAGATAGAGTTTTACCTAAAGGAGGAAGAATTATACTCTAGATTAGAAGAGGAATCAGAAGATAAAGAGCCACAAATTCTAGTTGTGAGAAGATCAACTCAAGAAATAAGGTAGTGAGAAAGGTATAGTCCATCTGCTTTTTGTTCAATTTTTTCTTTATCTATTATTGATGATGATACCAGAAATGTCAGGGAGGCAACATATTGAGAGGATAGAAAACTTTGGAAAGAGGCCATGGTTGATGAAATGGCATCTTTGGACAAAAATGAAGCTTGAGATCTGGTGGATTTATCATATGGAAGGAAACCCATTGGAATAAAATGGGTTTTTATGAAGAAGATGAATGTAGAAGACAAGGTGGAGAAATAGAAATCTTGATTAGTAGCAAAAGGTTATTTCTAGGTGTGAGGAATTCATTTTCGTGATATTTTTTCTCCTATTGCCAAGGTATCTTCTATTATATTACTTTTATTTGTTTTTTTTTTCTTTTGATTTTGAGGTAGAATAGATGGATGTGAAGACAAAATTTCTTCATGGGGATGTGGAAGAATAGATCTACATGAAGCAATCTAAAGGCCTTATAGTGAATGGTAAGAAATAAATGGTATGCAGGTTAAAAAATTATTTATATGGGTTAAAATAGTCACCAAGGACGTGGTATCAAAAAATTGATACATTTATATGGGAACTTGGCTTCACTAGAAGAAAGCAGATCACTATGTGTATTTTAAATTAATTGGTGACTGTGTTATTTATTTAGTCTTGTATGTGGATGATATTTTGTTGATTGGAAATAGCAAAGAAATTATCCAAGATTTGAAGACTCGATTATCCTCCAAATTCAAGATGAAATATCTTGTGGATGTAAACTGTATTTTGCGCATGGAAATTAAATGAGATTGGGCAAAGAGGAAGCTCTTGTTAAACTAGAGGAAGTATGTTGAGACAATATTGCAGAGGTTTAATATTCAGGATAGTAAAACAGTGAAGGTTCCTATTCCAGTTGGTGTAAAGTTATCTACTAAATAATGTCCCACGACCGAAGAAGAAGAAGAGGATTATTTTGTAGGTAATTTCTTTACAACGTTAAAACCTATAATATTCCACTCTAAAAGAATCCTCCCATATTCCAATCATCATTATTGGAGACCCAAAACTATATGGAAAAAACTCCCATTCTCAATACGTTAAATATTCTGCAACTTTCAAATAGATCAATGGTTAAAAAATCAAATCAATGTTAGATGGAAATCATACATGTGTTATATTTAAATAGTTAAACATTGATCAATTCTTCATAAATCGGATGGATCATATGAGAGGGTGACATATGAAATGGCATATGATAAACAAACATGAAAAACAGTTAAGCCAAGGTGGTAGTCAGTCAAGTATTCCCACATGGCACACTATGATTTGTCGGATGGGATGAGATAGATGACACATGCCTACTTGCATAGTTATCCCCCGCCATGGTGCCACACTTATGTATTAACACATGGCACGTTGTGATAAGACATGAATGATGACATAGATGAAAAGCCAAAGAGGATGCAACGTGGAAACATATGATTCTGTGATAGTCAGCAGATGGTGTCATCAAATGAAGTTAGCACAATTACATTGTGCCATGAGTAATTGTCATGTTGTGCGTGAATATGCTACAGTGTGATTGACCAAATGTTCAAAAACGGGTGATACATGACACCCCTCACA
Source organism: Pinus taeda (assembly GCA_000404065.3). NCBI lineage: Eukaryota > Viridiplantae > Streptophyta > Pinopsida > Pinales > Pinaceae > Pinus > Pinus taeda. Next base: position 618,765 of record APFE031612783.1, read on the forward strand.
GGATGCCACACAGAATGATGATGTCATACTGACATCATCATGTGAATGACCAGTGGTCCCCCAACACACAGTCACATGAGACAATCACATGGTCAAATTGGGGTGAGTTCATGAGGTTCAAGCATGAGTCTGATTGTCAGTCATATGGATTGATCAAGTAGGTATTACGGTTAAATTTTTCGACCTCATTTGGTCATAACACCAATTTTTATAGGCACATTATCTAGTCCTATGGTCTGACCTTGCAGACTTGGGTCCACTTAATTTTCTATCTCTAGATATAACCAAAACCCTAATAATGCATTAATTCAATGATTTCAGATGATTTTGTTTCAGAGGTCGAAAGTGAATACTAAGTTCTAAGCATGGTTGTGGAGCTTCATTTGATGTAGTTAGAAGTGTGGTTTGGTTGGTGTTGTTGATATGTAATTGAAAAATTAACAATTGATACCCATTGTTGGCATGCTTCCAAACACAAACTCACTAGAAATATTGCTTCAAAAATGACGTTGATTTAGTTTGAATTATTTGGCTACGTTAACTGTGGTGGAATCTAGTTTTGGTTCGAGATCAATTTGGCAAAAGAAAAATGCAGTTCTGGTGGAAAGGTGGTAATTTTTCCAACCATAGCCACACTATGCTTTTTCCAATTTTCCTTATTGAATCATTATCTCAAAGGGTCATGCTACCTTGTTTTACTTCCTTTAGGGAGAGGAAATTTTTTCTATAGCTTGTCATTTCACTTGGAAATCCATTGTCTATATACCAATGACTTTCCTAGTTTTGAACATGTAAAGATAGACCAAATTCTATCTGCTCCTCTTGCTTATTTCTTCATACCTTTGTTTTTTTTTTCCATTCTGACATAATCATATTGTCTACTTTGATTTAGAGGCCCCAATGTACTTATTTTACAATAATGAGCATTATGCCCAAAATTATTGCACTTTAAGTATTCAACATGATCTAATAATGGGGAAAATGAATTGTGATTCTTAACATCATTCTTATAAAAAATTGTAATATTGTCACTCACAAAATCAGTCGTAGAGATATTATGTGACACCGTGTTCCTATCCCTCATATAATAATTTATTACATAGGTTCTACATCCTTATGAAAAAAAATTTATATGAAAATAAATACCCATAAAACAGATTTTGATATCTTCTTGGTGGATAAACTCTTCTAAATATATTCTTAGGTCTTGGTTTATCTTCACTTCCTTGCTTGGTGCTACTTGTATTACTTATGGGATCATGTCTTTATTGATCCTTGGTTTCATTTCAAACTCTACTTGCATTGATGTTGGATTCTTTGATAACATTAGAATAGCTTCTAGGTTATTATATGCATTTCATTTTGATGTCATTGAGATTGATTCTCCCTTGGAAGATCCATGATAACGAAGACATGTTTCAATAAGAGGATATCTTTGAAAAGTAAGAATGACATCTAGGATTTAATTAATCTCTCCAAACTTCAAACTTTTATGTAGTTAATAATTGGATTTTTCTAAATCGTTTCTCAAGGAAACAATATCATGTTCTAGTTTCTCATAATGTCCTTACTTTTCGTCGAGTTCGCTTATCAATATTTCTTCTCTTTTATTTTCCTGATCGAGTTGTAAATTTATGAGAGAGTTTTTATTCATTAAGATCATGATTCTATTATGTCTCATATTTCTAAAATAGCTACATTTTCTTTTTATTCAACTTTTCAATTTCTTCTAATGCACACATAAATTCTTCATTAATATCATCAACATATTCTTCATTTGGATCTGATTTGACTTGACCAAAGTATTGAGCCACCATGATCATGAGTAGGAATTATCTTTCTTAATTATTTAATGTATATCCATTACTTTCTTCTGATGAACCACATATTTCCTTTTCATACTCCTAATATTTTCTCTATCTACATGTTTTTCTTTATCATTACTATCTTCCAAAATTACATGTGGAAACATAGAAGAAGGAGGACCTCTTCTTCTACAATTGTGATAGAATAGTATAATACCTTTCTCTTCTATAGTTCTTCTCGAGATAGATTGCAGTTATTCTGCATATAATACATTTCTAGAACAATCCAAAGGCTTTGATATTTTTCACCTCCTCCTCTAAATCTAATATTTCCTAATGAATGTATTGAGTCTTATGGTCATGAATAATAATTATTCTTGGTATTCACAGGATGCATATTCATCAATATCTTCCAATTTTGCATGTGGAAATTTAGAAGCATAATGGCTTATTCTACCACTTTTAAAAATTTTGAATGGTAATTTACCTTTATATTTTTCATATCCTCCTTCAATATTCCTTGGAAATTAAGCTTATTATTCATATAATTCAAAGCTAAAGTGATCATGTTCCTATTTTCCTTTTGTTTTTTGCGATGATTTCATGGTTTCTTCCTTTAATCCTATATTCTCCTTTTCTATTTTCATCTCATATGTATTGAGGATTATGTGTAATTCATAAATATTCATATATTTTAGATATTTCATTTGTTCAATGGGTGATAAGTTTTCAATAAATATCAATGGAATAGATATAAACACTTTCTAAACAATTAGTTCTCCATCAATTATTTCACCAAGTCATTTAACAGTATTTAGAGCCTCATCTACATGAAGGAAAACACATCTAATTTCTTCTTATATATTCTTCTTCAAACTTTCAAATTACATTCTATGTGTTTGAAGCTTAGCCTATTTACCTTTTCATATCCTTCATAGTTTTCTTGAAGGTTGTTCCAAATTTCTTTAGCACAGTAACACTGCATGACCTTGACAAGATCTAAGTTTGCAAGACCACTTGTTGGCTTAGTGGGTCCTGAACCATGTTCAGAGTTAAGTTTTCCAAACAAATAGCTACACTACTGGCCCTTTCGGCATCAACCCACGGAGCGCGGACTGAAGTCTCACCTGAAGCAGTATGGGGAGATGCTAGAACCAAGTTTCTACACCCAGACATGAGCGTGATGTTGTTTTATGCCCTAAACCTGCCTTCACATAGATCGATAAGACCTTAGGGCTTATTGATATAACTTCCCTTAATTAGATTCTACACCTACACGAACATTCACGACTGTCTTTCATGGACCCTAAATAGGTCGATCATCCACTTACGTCCCTCTATGATTACTCCTAATTCTGTATTTCCCTAGATCGGCTTAAGTGTTTGATAACTTTAACATGCAACAAGATATTATTCGCATAAATAGTTATTATTACTTGTGTTCATGTGAAACTATAAATTAGATAAAATCACACATCAACACAGTAATAATTCATAAACCCATCATTCATCATAACATAATAGCACATTCATTCATAAAAGAAAAAAAGATTGAAACAAAGGATCAGGTAGAATAATCTCTTTATTAATACTTCAGTTCTTCTTACAGACTCAATAGTTCCCTACACACACAGTTGTAGGGGTCTGCGCACTCAGTTGCAAACTATACTCTAGGCCTCTGCACACACAGCTGCAAAGTCTCTCTTCTACTCTAAGACTTCTTCGCTCTTACTTCTACTGACCCATTACATTCATCTTCATTGATGCCTATTATGTCTTAGGCTCTCTAAGACTCTCCCTTTTATACAACCACATGGTCCGCAGACCATGGCCAGGTCTATTCAATCTGACACAACTCACATAAAGAAGGGTAAAAACCCTTTATTAACCTTTACTATCTACACACTCCATGACCACAACTTGCGGAGAATTTACATCCTTTACAGTAAGACTTGGGCTTTTTGCCCCAAAAGATGGGCTTTTTCCGCAAAATTGACCTTAGGGGACCCTGTCCCAACAAGCCCCCAACAAAAGTATCGTGACTCACCCCCAAGTCACTTTGCTGGCATGGAAATATTACTACATAGACCTCCCAACTCAACTTGAGTTACTGCTACCTCAGCAGCGCTCTACGTGGCTACCTGTTTGATCTGCTCCACCAACTACTCTATTACTAGCCCTGCACTATCTTCCTTGATCTTTCGTTGTGTTCTCAGTAAGCTTGCTAGCTTCTCCTCAATGGTGGCAGAGATAACATAGGCCTCACCCAGCCAAGGTCCCAATCTAGCATTGAGGACCACTTCTTTCATTTGCATTGCCTCCACCTGTTCAAGAAAATATTTTGTCTCGTGTATATTGGCTAGTCGGTATGATATAGTGATGGTGCACATCGTCACTCTTGCTTCATCATACCGCTGTTGAAATTCACGGGCTTCTATGTTCAATGCAGCAAGTTAGAATCTTCCTAGAGTGCCATGGACTACCACCGTAAACTACCACCATGGATTACATCTACTATTGCAACTCCATATTTTACAGCTGCTTCGCGCTATTCTCTGACCTCCAGTGGAGTTGAAGGTTGTGACTTCAACTTGAGCTCTATTATCTTCAGGTTCAATTCAAACTGAATCTTTGGGACTTCCATATTTGTGTTGCGCAAAACTACAACCAAATTCCTAACCTTTGTGTCCATCGACACTTCCTCTGGGATATGTAATTCAAGGACTTTTCAGTATGCCTTGGCCACCACAACTACATTTTGTTCGATTTTCGCATGAAATTTCTTCCACGATTCTAGTGTTTTTGTTTTCTCCATGAACATCTTTGCGTTGTTGACCTTGTAATCATTGATCATACTCAGTGCATGCTTCTCTCGGGCCTTAATTTCTATAATCACACCTGCTTGTAGTATGTGAAGGAACTGACTAGGGAGAATGTCCATGTTGAGACCCACATTCTTCAAAATGCTGACAATAGCCTTGTCAGCGGCTACCTTCACGCTCAAAGCTCCATTAGGCAGCGTAAATGCCCAGAGATCCATTGACAAAACCATCTCCGCTGCTTGAGTGGTCTCCGGTGCCAAACTAGTTAATGTAGCACTACTCTATCATGCACCTGCTTGGAGTCTAGTCATTTGGATCTATAGATCACAAAGACTCATATGTTTGGTGCTTAGTCCCTGCTTCTACTGCTGCTCAAACTATTATAGCAGTTCTGCTAATGTATCCCGCAACTTATCTCCAATATCATCCAGGTCGCCCTCCATCAAGGTAATTGGGTCTAGTGACGACTTGGTAGCTTTTCTTTTTTTGCACAGTCATTTCTTTCCCTACTCCCTATACCACTTTACTCGAAAGGCATTGCTCTCTTGCTGGTCTCTGCCAGCATGCTCTGACCGCTCTTCTCCCTCCATTTTGGGTGAAGGAGACTTCTGACTCCTTTCAAATTCGTGCTCTTCCTACTCTGCCTATTCCTCTGTGGCACACTCTGCTTCTGCCTAGGCCTTCTCCTCAGCCTCTTTCTTCCTCTTTTCAGCCAACAACTAAACCTTCTATCTAGCTGCTTCATTTTTCCTTTTCTCTATTGAGTTTCTAGTCCTTGTGGCGAAATCAAACATTGAACATCAGTTTGTTGGCCAATGCTTGAGGACCTCTACAATAGTGTCATCCGTAGCCAAGTAGGGTAAGTCGAACCACTTCTGAACCAGATCCTTCCGCATCGAATATAAACATGATGGAAGTCTAGTTTGAACTCCGCATACCTAGATAGCTGCTCATACATGGTTGGGGACAACTGCAGCTTTTGGTTGATGGCTGCATGAATGCTTGCCTCAATCAGTACCCAAAAGACATTGCTTTCTCTAACCCGCGCAACATCCTTTATGGCCAACAGAGATGCAAGCTTTTCTGCTTCTGGTAAATCTGTCTCGATCGGAGGAAACTGAATGTCCTCTGATAACTCCCACATGACCAGCACAATAGAGAGCAACATTAAAGAATAGTGAAAGGTCTTACTTTGGTAATGTGCCTCTCTATAGTTCAAGAGGAACTCGCTACACAGGTAGCGCATCTAGTTGAACTGTATGCCCTCCACACACTAAGCTTCTAAAGAAACTAACGGTATGGACACCTCACCTATGCGACATTTCCTCATGAATTGTTTAGCCAAGATTTGAGTGCCAACCTTCACCGTGGGTTAACTAATGCTGGTAATGGAATACCCACATGGCTTCTTAACAAGCTTGAGCTTGTCCCTCATCTTCTCAGCGAAGTAGTGCTTGCTTGTCTTTCTACCAAACGCCTCGGACAAATTCAATCCTGAATGAGGTAATAATGTGATCTGACGGATTAACTTATCAAATATAGGGTTTGGCTTACTCAGCCACAGGCACCCATCATGCACCAAGAACAACAACTGCTTGATGACAATTAGGTTTATCAGAGAGCGGTGGTAGTGAGGCACCCATATTAGGTTTAGCAACCCCGAATTGTTAGCTCCACTAATCCATTCCACCGACCCCAATATGGTGACACCAAACTCCTTGTAGAGCACCTCTTCATGAAGGTGTTTGTGGCAAGGTGGGGGAACTACTCGAGGTCCGACAAATCCCAATTGTCAAGCCTCTAATGTGGGATTCATGCCAAGTGCAGAACTTCAAAGGGTAGGTTCTCCAGTAGTAGGGGTGTTTCAAGGAGGAATTGTCCCTCATCTGGGTTCTTTGGGACCTTTATCTCACCCAGGCATGGAGGGATATACTCCGATAGCTTATAAATAAGGTCTACCCCCTCAATATCTATGTCTTTTGTGACCTCCTCGATCTCTATCAGCTTCGCAATCCATTCTTCTAAGGCTCCACTGTCCGTCATTCCTATGAATTTCACTATGCATAGGCTAGAAACAATGTACTCCATAGGAGTCACAGTGTCTATGCCATAGACCAGTCTAAATAGTGTTTGACCAGTAAGCTTCTTACAAGTAGTTCTGTAAGCCCACAATACTGATGGTATGGACACATCTAGATCATTCCTCTGCATATTAAGAACCTTTACGAGCGTGTTCTCCAATATCTTATTAAATGCCTCAAATGTCCCATTGGCCTGAGGATGATATGGCATACTCTTCTAGTGATAAACTTGGAACTCCTCCGTTACCGCGTTGATTGTTTCATTGAGGAAGTGTGTACTGCGATCACTTATTAAACTTTTTGGGCAACTAAACCTGGTCAGCACATATTAAAACATAAATTTTGCTCCTTTTGTCCATATATAGTCCTTCACGGGCTGCACCTCTGCCCATCTGGTCAAATACTTAGTTGTGGTGATAATATACCTTGCGCCCCTCTTCTTTCTTGGTGGCTGAATTGGTCCTAAAAAATCAATTGCCCATTTCTCAAATGGCTACAATGATACTTGTGGATTCAAAGGCAGCTCACCCTCTGTGATGGCCTACTAGTTCTCTCACATTTATCACACTCCCTACAATATGCTTTGGAATCCTTATGCAATGTTGGCCACCACAACCCAGCTCCTAAAATCTTTTATGTTGTTTCTTTTCCTACATAATGGCTTCTCGCAGCTCCTGCATGAGCCTCAGCTACGATATTTTTTCATTCAAAATCAGGCTCATAATGTCTCAATATCTCGTTTGACCCAATCTTATACAAGTGACCTGTAATAACAGAAAAAAATATTGCGCACACCACTAATTCCATCCTTTGTTGACTAGTGTATCCTTTTGGAGTCGTTCCCTTAGTCAGGAAGACGATAATGTCTATGAAATTATTGTTTGCTACATGCACCACGAAGAGCTATACGTCAGGCATCCCTTCCTCTAAATTGGTAGGCTCCTCTCCCGTTTCGATGCATGAAAGATGATCTATCCCTACATTCAATCGCCCTAGCTTCACAATTACTTTGAAATGATACTCTTGAAACAACAGTAGCCATCTGCATATTCCCCCCCAACACAGGCTTGTTGACTAGGCACTTTAATGTAGAATGGTCTGTATACATCTTGAAGTGTCCGCCTAGCAGGTAATGTCTGAATTTCTAGAGTACATACACCATAGCCGACCCTTCATGCTCTATCATTGAGTAATTCTTTTTAGCCTTAGACAAATTCCTACTCGCAAATGCTATAGGGTGATCCAATTCTCCTTCGCTAGCCTGTGTCAGCACTACCCCCAGCAGAATGCATGATGCAACCACATGCACATGAAACTCCTTCTTCCAATCCAGGAAGACTAGGATTGGCGCAGTGACCATATTCTCCTTTAATACATTGAGACTCCATTAACATTCTTTATCCAAATAGAATGTAGCATCCTTCTTCAATAGTTTTTCCATCGGCATGGTAATTTGCGCATAGCTCTTGATGAACTTTCAATATTCCCTAGTATGACCCAGCATTATGCATAGTTGTTTAGCACTCCTTGGTGCCTCCAAGTTAATTATGATCAAGATCTTAGCAGGGTCCACCATTAATCCTTGCCTACACACTACATGACCCAGCAAGATTCCAAAAGGGACACAAAATAAGCACTTCTTCAAGTTTAGCGTGATCTGATACCTCCAGCATGTATCCAACATCAAGCACAAACTATCTACATGCTGTTTTACCAGTCCAAACACTATCCAATCATCAAAATATACCTCAAAAAATTTTTGAATGAACTCTTTGAACACTGCAATGACTACGCGGGAGAATATTGCTGGTGCATTCTTAAGTCCAAAAGGCATTACCGTATATTGAAAGCATCCCCACTCAGTTGCGAAGGTAGTTTTACTCATGTCTTCTAGCACCATCTTTATTTGATGGTATCTAGAGAACCCATCAGTGAATGAATATGCTTCTTGTCTGCCAACATTATCCAATACCTCATCTGTGAATGGAGATGGAAAAGGAACATTAATGCAAGCATCATTCAGCGTCTTGAGATCTATGAAAATCCTTATTTCATCCTTTTGCTTCTTTTCCTGAACTACCGTTGGACTCACCCAATCAGATTCCTTCACTAGTTCAATGATACCTACTCCCAACATCTTCTTGAACTCCAAGTGGACCTTTTTGTTGCACTTGGGATTAAGGCGATAAAGCCTCTATTTAACAAGCTTCGCATCTGGTTTCAAAGTTATTTTCATCACTCCCAAATCACCTATGATGCCTTTTAGTTATAAAAGATTTGTGGGAAACAAATCCTGATATTCGCGGAGAAACGCAGTGACCTTATCCATTGTAGCATCATCCTAGTAGTCCCCTATCGTCGTAAACTTCGGCTCCGCTTCTATGCTAGTGTTACTTGTCTAGTTTTCAGTGGCATAGTGATATCTGGATTCTCTATCTCTCATCCCTCAACTTCGCGATGACCTTCTGCCTCTAGGATATTAATGTTCCTTGGATGCTCATCTTCCTTTTGAGCAGTCACATTGTAGCACTCTAGTGCATGGCACAGCTAGGTGGTCCATTATGGTTGAATCAAATCCAAGGGATCCCGTGGTATTCTGAAGATCGTTTCTTTAACCTCCTACAACAGTTCATCGATGCACTCGAATCCATCCACAAAGTTGAATGTCATCAAGAATCCATGTATCAAAATGTCATACTCATCAATGTCATGGTAGAGCTCTATTTCTAGGTACCAATTCATTGGTATTACATCCAAAGTGTGAAAGAAAAAATATTCCCATTCTTGTTGCAGTTCTGCTCCATAAGCATCTATCCATTTTTCTAAGTGGTTGTGTGGGTCACTTATCCCATCATAGTTCTCTATCTGTCCCACTTTTGGGTGACTAAACCACAACCTCATCATTCTTCTATATTCACGCCACCCAACAAAATTTTCTTTGTGCGTACCCAACCATCTTGTGGGTGCAGTTCGCAATGCCAAATCTAGTTCTTGGAAGCGATGCTTCTCTAGTACTTCCCTTTCAAATGCATCCAAAAATTTATCTACATTAGTTAGATCATCATAATAAGGCAAAACCATTACCTCTGACAATACACAGTGCAATGATTTAGTCATCATGTTACAACATAGCGTAGATACTTCATGCAACCTATTCTACTAGTGCTCCAGCTCTTCCTCTGAATCCTATGTGTTAGAAATTTTGCGGTCCCATGCAATGCGTCCATCTATTATTGGATTAACCCAATCTTGATCTCATGTTGTTATTTTGTAGATATGGTCCAAATCATCGTCACTTTCATAATCACGGACCGACTCAGTATAACATAATCCTTCTATAGGCTCCAAAGGGACTATTATGTAGAGTGATTTCCTCTCAAATGACATTGTCCATTTCTTCAAATTAATCACCCCATTCATGTCAATATCCCAATTAATCCCAAGGAGCGTGCGGTAGGGATTAATGTCATTCACAATCTCTATTACTTCAAAATCAGCCAACACACTCCCGCCTTCCATGTCTACTGTCACTCCATGTAGTCTTCCCATGGGGATAATCTTCTACTAATTTTCCATCCTCAATTGAATTGGAGACCATTGCAGTGCAAGTCTTCCCATTCTTTCCAATGTTTGTTTATGCAATACGTTTGCATCCAGCCCAAATCAAGAATAACTTGATCCATTTCATACTCTCCTACTTATGTAGTGAGCCTCATCTCATGCCATATTCTTGCCTCATGCTTACCATTTTTTCTGACTACGCGCGGTCCTTCAAGATCATTTTCTTCACCGACGCATTTATTTATAAATTCTTTTAATCCTTTCACGGCCTTGCTATGACGTACCAGCTTCATACAAGTCTCCAGGAACCTGCTAAGCATGGAGGGGTCTATTTCTTTAGATAGTTTATCCTTACTTCCTAAGGAAGAGGCCCCAGCCAAGCTTTTCTTGGCTTCCATGAAAATTTCTTTTGTGCGTTGCAAATCAATCCCAACCTCATTTTCTAAATCCTTGCGAACCCACTCACCTTCTTCAGGTTGCTTTCCTTTATCTTCGTTAGTCGTAATTCGACTTCACAGCATGATATTCATATCAGGATCTACTTAATGGGGTTCAACCCTCATCATCTGTAGGTTCTGGGTAGGCTACTGAGGTTGCACCCTTTTCTCTTGTATTTTAGCTATTAACATAAGAAGTTTTATGTTAGGTGATCAAACTTAGTACAATATCACCACAACAAGCACGTCAGGTTCATACACTCCTGTGTGTAGTGTCTTGACACTCCACAATTATAGAAAATAACTTGTCCCTGACCTCTCATGGGTCCTCCTCCACCTCAACCTCATCTGCGCCCCTGATATCCTCCTTGTGCTCCCTAACACCTTGATCAGGAGACTGAGTCTCTTTTTGTATTCGATACGTAGGGGTTCTTTCCATCATCAACTCATATCTATGCCAGTTACATTTGTCATGGGCCACCGATTTGTAGAAGTTGCAGAAGCATTGTTGCGGTGTCTACAAAAATTTCTGCAGCAAGTGGGAATTGTATGTTACATGTTTTCCACTTACCTGATAGATAGTGTACCATAGCGTGGGCCCTATCCTTGGCCCTACTTGATCTTCTAACCTCAGAGGCATCGACCCTCCTCTTGCAGCATAGTTCACGAAGACAGTGGAGTGATCCTTATCATGCCCCTAGATCTTACATTTCTAACACCAAACTTCTTCATGCACCTCTAGCCGAGCCACTCTATCCTTCTTCAAACTTTGGAACTGTAAGCAAACATTTTGTAACTCCGCGTGAATCTGTTGAACCCCCAAAGAAACATCTTGAATTGGTGTCTCATGTAGTCTCATCACAATTTCTAGGGCTTCCGCCTGGTTCTCAATCTTTCGTTGTGATAAAGAAACCCTTAAGTGAGGCAAGAGAGAAGCTACAAACCATTCACAATGCTTCCCATCCATAACATTCATGTTAGCTTTGTGGATATGGCATTTCAATATCTGATCCAGTTCCTAGGGTGTTTTACTAGGCCTCATCATGACTTCCTTGAATCCAACGATTGGTTGCACTTCAGACTTGGGCCTACTAAATTCCTTATTTAGCACGGTGTAAATGTCTACTAATGGAGTTTTCGGGTGATCAGTACAGCACTTAATGCACCATGTCAGTGTGCGATCCTATAGAGTAGTAAACAATGTTCCTTTCTTCATCTAATCATCCTTAATATTTTGGGTTGTCCACATGGCCTTCACAATGGACCAAAACTAGTCCAATTCCACATTTCCCAGCCCCTTGAAAATGGGAAACTTCACTATATTCACCATATTGAATGGCGGCAGAGGTGGTGGCGGTGTGGGCGAAGGCATATGCTGCGGAGGTGAAGATGGAGGTGGTGTGGGTGGATGGGGTATTCACAGGAGCCCCTTCATTATTAACTGGAAAACACTCTATGGTGAAGCCTCTGCTGCTCCTTCGTCCTCACTAAGAGAAGGCTCAATCAATGGGATATATTCAGGACCTGTTCTCCCTCTATCCTTGAATAGCTTTCCACTTCGAATAGCTCCAAACATCAAGGTAATGGCATAACCCGATTTTCACACAATAGCATCTTAATCTAAGTATTCAAAGATCTCAAATACTTACCTCGCAGTACCTTAAAGAACCGTCATTCTACTTCATTGTAGCTAACTGAGGTATCAACCACAAATTCCATCATAAATCCTCCTAGGACACAATCAAGCCAGTGATCAATAAGATGCATGATCTTATCTTCCAAGGCTTCCAATCTATGCACTAACTCCAGGGTCCACACTATTGGACCATCAAGCCTCCAACTTCCATGACTGTCTACCAATTTGGAGATCCACTCGTATAGCTCGATCGAGAAGGAACAAAAGAAAATTTTGTGTATCTCAATGTACAGATACTTGTCCAACCACTGTTCTTTCATCAGTCGTGGATTTCAGTTTTCTTGTGCCATAAATTCATGGATCTTTCTATCCATCCAATCTTCAATTTCCTTCTTAGTTGGATTCCAGTGATGTGACATCACACATCCCTTTTATGCAAATCTTGGTCCTGGCAACGAAACCATTTGTTGGCTTAGTGGGTTTTGACCCAAGTTCAGTGTTAATTTTTCCAAACAAATCTATACACTACTGGCCTTTTTGGCATCAACCCATGGAGCACAGACTGAAATCTCACTTGACACAGTATGGGGGGATGTCGGAACCAATTTTCTGCACCCAGAGATGAGCATGATGTCTTCTATGCCCCAAACCTTCCTTCGCACAGATCGATAAGCCCTTAGAGCTTAGCGATATAACTTCCCTTTATCAGATTCTACACCTTCGTGAACGTTCACGACTATCTTTTGCGTACCCTAAATAGGTGAATAATCCACTTACGCTCCTCTGTGATTACTCCTATTTCTGTATTTCGCCAGATCAACTTAAGTGTTTGATACCTTTAACATTCAACAAGATATTCTTCATGTAAACAGTTATTAGTACTTGCATTCATATGATACTATAAATCAGTTAAAATCCTCCATCAATACAATAATAATTCATGAACCCATCATTCATCATAACATAATATCACATTCATTCATAAAAGAAATAAATAGTCGAAACATAGTAATTGTTGGAATAATCTCTTTATTAATACTCCAGTTCTTCTTACAGTCTCAATAATTCCCTGCACACACAGCTGTAGGGGTCCTCGCACTCAGCTACGAACACTACTCTAGGCCTCTGTGCACACAACTACAGAGCCTCTCTTCTACTCTAAGACTTCTTCGCTTTTACTTCTACTGAGCCATTACATTCACCTTCATTGATATCTATTATGTCTTAGATTCTCTATGTCTCTCCTTTTTATACAACCCCATGGTCTGCAAACAATGGGAAGGTCTATACAAGCTGACACAACTTACATAAAATAAGGGTAAAAACCCTTTATGAAAAATTACTATGTACGCACTTTGTGACCACAACTTGTGGAGACTTTACATCCTTTACAACAAAACTTGCACTTTTTCCCCAAAATTGACCATAGGGGACCTTGTCCCAACACCACTTATAATGTTTTTCATTAATTTGGTACTATTTATAGAATAATTTTTCTCATTTTCATATGGTTGGAGGAATTCCTAGAACGTTATAGCCATATACAATAGAAATCAATATGTCAACACCAAAATACATTATATGCCCTCATCCTTATCTTCTAAAAGACATATTTTTTGTTGTCAAAGTAGGGTGTTTACTAAACCTTCATGAATAGTCATGGTGCCTTTAAGATCTTGTTTCAAGTGGCTATATTACTTTTGAAAGAGGCTTCTTTGATACCAATTGTTGGATTCACACTTATACTTAGCGGGGGGAGGAATTAGTATAATGATTCTTTTAACTTATTTAAACATTCAAACATCATAAAACAAAAATCTCGTAAATTCAAAACTGACACAAGATATACATGCAAACATTTACATGGGAAAAGAAGAAAACTCTTTACATAAAGTATTTTACAGGTGTCAACCTAAAAGAGACACCAATCCCCTTTACTTCTTTATAAGAACCAAATTGTAGGAGACATCAATCCTTCTACTACTTCATAGTTACAAACCTTTACGAAATACCAATCCCGTCTACTACTTTGTAGGCACGAATCTACAAGAGACAACAAACCCATCTATTTCTTCATATGTAAAACCTATAAGAGACACCAATATCCTTTGTTGCTTTGTAGGAACCAACCTACTATATTCAGTTTGTCTGCTTCTTGACAATGCTAATTAGTTTCTTCCAATTTCACCAAGTCTAATGTCTACTTCTACTTTCACTAACTCTATTGTTTTCTTATGACTTCACCAACTCTACTTGTTACTTATTCCCTCATTGGGTCTAGTTTTCCAAAAACTTGTTCCTTTTGGCTTCTTCCCAAGAACAAACTTTCAGAACATGTCATGTATTCAATTTTCTAAATATGGTTTTGAAAATTCTACCATAGTTACATAGAGACCTCTTATTTGTGTCCTCTAAATTTCATATTCTGAAACATCTCAGAAAGAAAGTTATGGAAAAAACATCAAGTTGGCCTATTTAAAGCATGTTTCAAGAGCATTCAAGAACACCATATTCCTTAGATCATATGTCCAAAATTATAGCAAAACGAAATATGATTTTTTTACCACAGGTACCTCAAGATCTCTTCTATGTCACTTCGAAATTGCAAAGTATGAAATGTCTCATTAAGAAATTTATATCAAAAATACCAAGTTGACATGTTTCAATATCATTTAGGAACACTAACTTCCATGGATCATATCTCCAAAAGTGTAGTTATACCATTGGTACTTTTAGATATCTTCTTATCCTCCTCCAATTTCATAGTCTAAAACATCTCATAGAGAAATACTAACAAAATACCAATATAACCTATCTGAAGTAGATTTCAAGAGCATTTATGAAGCTTAAATTTCTCAAATAACATATATGAAATTATAGTGAGAAAAGGTCTAAAATTTTAACCATATCTGCATGGATATCTTCTATATATACCCTCCATGCTCGAGTTTGAACCATCCTAGAAGAAAAATTATAATGAAAATTCCAAGCTAGCCTATTTCAAGTAGATTTCATAACCATGCAGGAACCCTAACTTCGTTAGAGAATACCTATAAAATTATGGCGAACCAAGATCTAAATTTTTAACCATGGTACATCTAGATATTTTATTTATATCTTCAAAGATTCATGGTCTGAAACATATGAAAGGAAAAGTTATAGAAAAAAAATCCAAGATGACTTGTTCACTCCATAAAATCGCATTTTTGCTTCCACCTTTAATCCCTAGGAATCAACCCAAAAATATTATTTTTATCCTCTCATGAATCTTACATATCTTCTTACCTAGATACGCACAAAATTAAGTCATCTATCTTTTATATATAGTGTTTATATGTTCACTTATGGGGCCAACTTATAAAATTGGTTGGTTTGGCCTACTTGTAATTTGGTTGGGTCGTCCTGACAAAATATTTCATATCTCCTCATTCATGTGGAGTTAGATGTAGTGCTATATACTATTAGAAAGATATTGAAATAAGGATTCCATCCATACATCCTATCCTTTTTTAAAAGAGAGAAAAAGTATATACTAATATTAGGAAGGAAAAGTTAGGTACCATTATAAAAAAGGATAATAAGTAACTAAAGTTAGACAAGGAAGATGACTGAAGGAACTAAATATTAATAAGGATTACTAATATTAAATATATTCTCATATTACATAGTCATAAAGTAATGATAATTATGTTAGTACTAAAAGTGTTAAAGATATAAAATAAAAATACTAAGCTAGATCCCAGAGATAAAATAGTTAGTTTTGACATGGTCCAGCTCTTCACCAAAATCCCCCTTGATGAAGCAATTCAGGTAGTTAAAGAAGTAGCAAACCCCCAGACGGCGAAATTAGCTAAAATCTGCCTTCGCTCCACCTTCTTCACCTTCCAAGGTGAAATATTTGAACAAACTTCGGGTGTTGCTATGGGATCACCTCTCTCACCAATCATGGCAGACCTTTTTATGGAACAATTCGAAAAGAAGGCTCTGGAGTCATACCCATTAAAACCTAAATCATGGGTTAGATTTGTAGATGACACCAGTGTCAGCTGGCCTCATGGAGAGAATGAGCTTAAGAATTTTTTGGACCATCTTAATAGCATGTCTGAAGACATTAAATTTACAATGGAGGTAGAAGAAAATAATTGCATACCATTCTTGGACATTCTCCTTATGAGAAGAAATGATGGTTCCGTAGGTCACAAAGTATTTAGAAAGAAAGCCCATACGGATGACTACCTGCATGCTGATTCTCACCACCACCCAGCCCAGAAAATAGGGGTACTGCAAACCCTCTTCACTGGAGCTTATAGAATTTCTGATATTAACCACACTGAGGAAGAAATTTCTTACCTAAAAAGAACTTTCACCAACTTAGGGTACAACAATAAAAGCATATACAAAGCTATTCAAAAGGCCAAATCCAATAACAATATAAACAAAACAAAAGACCCCCCAACCTCTAATGCCTACCTTCCTTACATTCAAGGAGTCACAGACAAAATAGCTAAAATCCTCAAAAAGAAAAATATTAAGACGACGTTCAAACCCTGGTCTACCATTAAACAAAGAATGAAATCTGTTAAGGACAACCAAGAACATCTTCAGTAGAAAGGAGTATATATCATCAACTGTTCTTGTGGGGATCAATATATAGGAGAAACGGGTAGGTCCGTAAGGATTAGGCTAAAAGAGCATAGTGCAGATATTCGTAACGAAACAACCCGCTCTTCAGCCTTAGCGGAGCATGTAAATAAAACAAATCACCATATATGCCTTGAAGACGCCAAGGTCATTGCCAAAGAACATCACCATTTCAAGCGGAAGGTTAGAGAAGCTATTGAAATCATAAAGCACCTGCGAAACCTTAATAGGGATGGAGGCTTAGAAATTAGCAAAAATTGGAACCCTTTACTCACCCCCCATGAATAATTGCATAGTTTCTCATTAAGAATTGTAGCTAGGTTAAATATGGATCCTATAGCTAGATTGATATTCCAATAAAAGTAGCTTTCAACTAATCACCCTATTTATTTCAACATAAATTCTTGATAAACAAATAATAGTAAAAATCCCCTTGAAAATAAGATAAATTTCGCTACTTGGTAGTAACCATAGATAAGAAGAATAGTAATAGATGAGAATAATAATAATAATTTAAATGATAAT
>APFE031612783.1:643860-655848 GCA_000404065.3 Pinus taeda
ACACATAGGAAATAGTTAAGTATAACTTGGTCGAGTGTAGAGTTAGGTAAAGTGTGTTTCTTTACTATGTACTTTTGTAACTTACAATCTGACAGTCATGATATGTAGTGATCCGATGGTTCATTCTCTCCTCGGTATTAACGACACTTGATTTGTGGCTTAACAACTGATTGGTCCATGATCTCTATTTAAAGATCATAGAGGGTCATTTGTAGGGTAACCGTTCATGAGAGAAACATATGTAAATTTTCATTCGTTTATTAATAAATTGCCTAAAGTGGCCGCACTCGCTCAGGCCGTGGACTATTTCCCCCTTTCAGGGCTTTAACCACGTCTAGAATATTGGTGTACTTATCTGTGATATATTTGTGAGTGGTGTCCTTTGGTGTTTTGTCTAAGGAACTTACCCTGTAAATTCCTACACAAAGTGCACAAGGGGATGCTAAAAAGTTCTCTCGTACATTCCAACAAAGCTATGAAATTGATCAATTACAATAAGATATGCTGTTATTATTAAGAGAGAATTTGTTTTTAGAATATTCAAGGAGATTAAATTCATCCTTTGTACATGCATATAGGGTTTTTTCCAAGAGCATAAAGGGATGACCCTCAAAAGGAATGTGGAGCATGAGATCCAATTATTTATGAACTCTCCATCTCAAAAGAATGGGTTGTATAGTAAAACATTATAGAAGCTAATGAAGTGAAGAAGAAATTGAAACAAATACTATAACAAGGTGTTATTTGACCAAGTACCTCATCATGTGGGTAACTCATAAAAAATGTGCCTTGGAAAATATCTACTGATTACAGGGAATTAAAAAAAATATACATAATAATAGATACCATATGGTCAAGATTAATGACCTATTGAACCAATTGTTGTAGAAAAAATATTTCACCAAGTTCAATTTAAAATCATCATACCAACAATTTTGAGTCAAAGAAGAAGATACTTGGAAGACTACCTTCAAAATTAGACCAGTTTTTTATGAGTGGTTAGTCATGCCCTTTGTTTTATGCAATTCACCAACTGCATTCAGAAGGATAATGAATGATATATCACACCCATATATAGATTCATTTTCCATTGCGAATTTGAATGATACAGGTACAAAATCTACCTAGGAAGAGAACATCTCACATTTGATATCGGTGGTTAAAGGCAATGAAGAAACACAAAATACTAGAAAACCGCAAGAAGTGTGGTTTTGCATAGTATGCTTTGGTGTATTTATGGTATGTTATTGGTGGAGGGGAGTTGAAGATAGATCCTATGAATATGGAGGCCCTCATGAAGTGGTGGGTACTTTCCAAATTTTAAGAGATCACGAGTTTAACTTGGGCAACACAATACCTAAGGAAATTTATTACCTCATTTTTAGAATTAGTCATGCCACTCCATGTCATAATAGTGAGTGGCAAGAGTTTCCACTGGGGTAAGGGTCAGAAAAAATTATTTTAAGAGTTGAAGAAGAAAATTAGTCAATCACTAATTATTGAATTATTGATCTGATAGAAACCCTTTTAAGTGGAGATAGATGTGAGTGGGTATGTTATGGAAGTTGTGTTGACTCAAGGATGAAAGCCTTTATACTACCATTCCGAAGTGTTTCATTGGGTTGTTATTCACTACCCTACCTACGGCGAGGAGATTATGTTATCATAAAATATATTAAAAAGTGAAAACACTATTTAATGTGCAAGGAGATAGTATTCTACATAGATCATCAACCATTATAGTACTTATAGGCCCAAAGTAAGTTACAACAAAATATGCATTACAAGTGGGTTAGATTTTTAGAGAATTTTCATCTAGTGATAAACTACAAGAAACAAAACACATAAAAGTTAGTCAACATTCTTTCAAGGTCAGCCACCTCAAATATCACAGCTTTGGAAACTATGTTGCATATGTAGCCTTTCATCCATGATGCATACAAAGAGGCATATACAGAGGATGAGGACTTTAAAGAGGTGTTTTAATAGTTGTAGAGCTAAATTTGTGCATACAATCAAGATAACATTATTAATTTTCATATTTAGAATGGTTACTCTATAGCCTAGCCAAATTATGTTAAAGGTGAGTGACTTTAGCTAATTGGAGAGGCTCACATCTCCAACATTGCAGGGAATTTTTCTGTAGAAGAGATAGTGGCCAAATTATAGAGATCTTCATACTATCTAAAGATGTAAGAAAATGTATCTATGTTCATAATAAGATGCATCGTTTATTATACTAGCAAGCCCAATAAAAGGAAATAGGGTTTATACCATCCCTTACTATACCCACTCATCCTTATGAAAGAATTTATATGAATTTTGTGGTATGTTTTCCAATAATAAGGAAGGGACATGACTACTTGTTTTTGGTAGTTGATAGTTTCAACAAGATGTCTTTTTCATGCCTTGTAAAAATACCATCAACAAGCATAAAGTATAAAACTTGTTCTTTAGACAGGTCTAAGTGCACTTTAAGATAACAAAGAGCATTGTTTCATATAGGGACTGCATATTTCTTAGTGCATTTTGGACTACATTGTGGGAGAATATGGAAATTAATTTGAAGAGGTTTATAGCATTACATCCATGGAAAGATGGGGAAACATAAGTAGTCAATAAGAATTTGGTTCATCTTTTGAGGGGTTACAACCAGAAGTAACTGAATACTTGAGATGATAATCTAATATAGATAAAACACTCTTATAATAGAATAGTCAACACTCTATTGGTAAGTCCCCATTTGAAATTTATTTTTGATATTTTCCACCTTCAACTTTGAATATTACATACAAACAACAAGGAGGAGTGACGGAGGAGCTCAAAGGGGATGCTTTAAGTGCAAGAACATTTGTTGAGAAAAAGAAGAAATCCATTTTCAAATAGATGAGACATTAAAGAAGTAATGGAAAAGCACAATGTTGGACATGATCAACATAGAATAGGGAATTTATACAAGACAAGACACAAAGTATGGTTGTAGTTGAACATGGAAAGGCTACAGGGTCCTCGTAAGAAAATCAAGGGTTTGCAGTATGGCTCTTTCAAGGTATTACAAAAGGTTGGATATAATGTGTATAAATGCAATATACCCCGTACATCCAAATTTACTCAGTGGTAGATGTGGAAAATATGAAACTTTATGATTTTTCCATGTTGGATCAGGAAGAGAAGTAGGTCCTACCTTTTATAGAGAATTTAACACAATATGCTCATGAAAAGCTGATAGAGGATACAGTTTTGCATAAGTGGTATAGAACTATAAGGCATGATCAACATGTTCTTTGTCGTATTAGGTTGAAAGGAAAGCTTCCAAGAAAGGGAAAATGGTAATCCATGGAGAAGGTAGAGGAAAACAATTCTCACATTATTTAGTAAAAGATTTTAGGTACCAAAACCTCCCAAAATGGGGATTTGTGGTGAAAGTTGGATAATTGTATTAGTTCTCATCCATATTAATTATTTAGGGAGGAAAAATCAAAGAAATTGGCTTATCGGAGTAGTTTTGGTGTAGGAACCGTGTTTGGAAAATTAGGGTTAGAAACATTTTGGATTTAGCTTCAGGCTTTAAACTTTTTTTTCTGATAAAAAAATTGTCCCTTAATTGTTACACCCGTTGGTCTTATTCTACACTAAAATACCTTTCCAACAATGCATGAATAATACCAATCATAGTTTGAACACAAAAGGTATGCCTTTTGGAAGTTGACCTATTGTGATTATCACTATAGTATGAGAGAATGCCACTTCAAACCCCATTTCTCATTAGCCACATAGTAAATTATATGAATAATACTCCAGAAGGGTTATGTTGTAACTCGTGTTGATGGTTCAATGGGTCAAATTTAACATCTAGTTGGATATCAAGTTGTGTTATAATTGGGTCACTAAGAGGAAATATTAGAGGAATTTTGAGGTATAAAATGGACCTCTTAAGGAAAATAATAAACTAATAGTCAAAATAATAAAATAGGATTTATGATTTATGATTTTTTAAAGAAAATGAAAGGAAGCTATTTTTTTATTGTAATTTCGAAACTATTTTTTTATTGTAATTTCGGCTTATCTCCTTATAGGTTTACACAAATATCAAGTGTAAACATCCATTGGATGTAAATTTTAATTCTACGTCCAATGAGTACCCACTTTGCATACTTATGAGTATGTTACTCATAAGTATCTAGAGTGGTACTTGTTTGATGTGGAATTTAGTTCCATATCCAACCAGTGTCTACACTTGACATTTGTGTAAACATAAAAGGAGATAAGCCAAAAGAAATATATTATTTTCGCTCCAAAATGTTCTCAATTAGGGATAACATCATATTTTTTATCCTATTGTTTTTCTTAAAGTTAATTTTGTTAGTACATTATTTGAGACCCATTTTTTTTATCACAAAATTCCCCTAATGAGAGGCTATATTCTATTTGAATGTATGTTATTCCATAGTAGAGAAAAGTAGATAATATTGGAAGAGAGAGGGGGAAGAACAAAGAGGGTTTGTGTTATGTAGTATCCCATGGACCATAACTCTCACTCCTTTGCATTTGTATCATTTGTGTTCAGAGAAAGAGAGAGTAGAGCCACCTCACCTTCTAGTTATGTTTTTTCCCAAAACGATTTCCTAGGTCATATATAGAATTCATTATGATTGGTGAACACTAATTTTCATTGTTCTCTATTTTTTGTATTTTATCTATTGCATGCAGAAGAAAATAAATATATAAATTGGTAAATCCAAAAACTAAAGAAAAAATAACTCTAATAGTATAGAGTTCATATTTCAATCATTTTTATCAAATCAAATGTTACAAACTCTCCATTGGAATATCCATGGCAGTTTATGGATCAAGTTTTGATTTGCTAATATTAATATAATCATCAACATAAGTTTGAGTTTCTTCTCAAATTTGTTAGCTTCTAGGAATTCATAAATTCCTTACCAACTTAATGCTTCTGATAACCCAAGCTTATATGTAGTATCTCTATAGAAAGCAAAGTTGGGGTTATGCTCTTCATTGTAGTCTTTCTCTTATTCCTTTTCTCTACATATATTTTTCTTAGGCTTTGGTTCATTAGATTTAAATGGATTTGATTTCCCATTATCACCATTATAACTATAACATTAACAATAAATTGAATAGAAGGCCCTTTCTTGCAATTTCCAAAATGAAATTGACAAATGAAGAAGTAGATGCATAATATACTTACTGGTGTTGATAAAAGATGAAAAGAAAGTTTCTTTAGGAAATTGAGAGTGTTAACAACATCAACAAGAAATTTGATGCTAAAATCAAAGTAATGGAGTAGTATTTTACCACGAAAGATAATTCTCAAATTTTATATTTTTAATCAAAGTTGAAGAATTGATTTCAAATTAATTTTTATTAAATGAACTAAGGTATAAATTTAAAATATGATATTTCCTCGCTTAAATTGAAGTTCACAAATTAAATCAGACAATAATGACTACATGTATGTTTTTTATGTTAACTACATCTCAGATCTAGAAATATGGAGTGACATAAATATAATGGTTCATTCTATACTCTGGATCCACATGAGTTTTGTAAGAGAAGATATATGGGTTATTTGACATCTAATAATATTGAATATGGTATTTACTATAGTAGGTATGGATATGAATGAAATAAAACTCAAATTCTAAGGGAAAGTGCATCCAACATCCAAACATTTTTTGTTGTCAAATGTTATTCTACAAGCTTGCTCCTAGATCTAGCTATGTTTAAAACAAATTTGGAGGTTTATTAAAACAAAATCGTGTTTTATTAGGGGAATTTTGAGATACAAACGAGACCTCAAAGTAAATAAATAAAAATTACTAAAAAGATTAACGTTAAAAGAACCAATAAGATTCAAGATGATGATATCCTCCCGAGGGGTAAATATTTTGGAGAGAAGAGAAGAAAATTACTTTCTTTAATTGTATTTTAATCTTATCTCCTTATTGTTTACTCAAATCTCAAGTGTAGACATGCAATGTATGTGGAATCAAATTCCACATCCAACAACTACCTACTCTACACATTTCTTAGTACGCCCACATCAAATAAATTGAAAATACATGAAAAACCCACATTCAACACAATTTTTGCGTGTATTTTCAATTTTTCAATGTGGATCTACTCAAAACTTTGCATAGTGGGTAGTCATTTAATGTGGAATTTAATTTCAAATCCAACTAGTGTATACAATTGACATATGAGAAAACCAATAAGGAGATAAGCTGAAAATACAATTAAAAAAGTATTTTCATTTTTTTTTTTGTTTAAAAATTCATAACTCTTATTTAATATTTTAACTATTATTTTATTCTTTTCCTTAAGAGGCCCATTTTATACATAAAGACCCCCTAATGAAAATTTAAATTGTGATTAAAATTAAAAAATAAATTTAGACCATCCAACATCCAGACAAAGACTATAACAAAGGCTTTGTAAAATCATCTAGATCTAGATGTGTTTATTACTCTGCACTCTTGAATGTGTCAAGATGTGTCTGAGGTACTAGGTATCTACACATCTGGGAATCAAGAACATAAGAAGTATATGCATTATGATATGTCCCATATCATTATGTGTTTACTTTCAAATGATGTGACACAATATAATATTATTTATTTGAAAGCATGTGCTTTATTGTTTTGTCATTTTTTTTAAGAAAATGCCATCTAGGAATTGAATAGGGATTACCTCAGATCCTATATGTCACAAAACTTTTAAAATGACTGAGACACTTAGATCTAGATATATTTCATCTAGTGGAGTTGTGTAACCATATCAACTCCATTGTCTTGAATCTAAATGAGATTATTTCAACCTTACGCCACAGCTTCTATTAATTAAACACTTAGAAGTTAGAAAAATTTTATTAGTTAATTATATTTTGATTATACTTCCCTAATTGAAGCTAAATTTATTATTTTTTATCAAAACAAAATAAAATCCAAATAAAATTAAAAAAATAGAATAAACTCTAATAATAGAAAATTAAGCTAGACCATAATGCATATTAATTACAGAAATTTAGTAAGAAATGCATTACTTTTTAAAAAATAATGGGGGTTATTGCATAAGTACAATAGTAACCTTTTAAGCCCATAAGAAATTTGAGTAGGGGAATTCACATGTTCTAGCTATGCTAGAAAATCGTTGGAAAATCAGAAGCCCTGTCAGTCGAAGAAAAAATGAAACCCTGTGATCCTTTTCTTTATGTACAAAGGAATGGACAAGAATTATTTTTTAAAAATGCATGTACATTTTTTTTTAAATTTGTACACATTCTCCCCAATGCAGATGGTAATGGGTAATTCTGAGGCATAATGGGGGGCATTAAATCCCTCCCATATGCAACATTTAGTATGACAAGGCATGTTAAGGGTGATTCAGCTAGCGAGTAGGAGGTGAAGGTTCCAGAGGGCATCATGAGTATATGTTTTGTTAGCTTGGTTATTGGTTTATGTTCTTGGTTTTAGTGGATAGGAGGTAAGATTGTGGTGGGAGGAAAATTTTCAGGTGTCTAAGGTGGCTATAGGTCTTAGCCATCCCATTCCCATTACCTACTGAACTCTACATCGTACATTAATTATGTGAGGTTTGACATTGATTTTGTCGTGGTGGTTGTACAGGGAAAATTGTTTGGGGCCCTAATTCATTACGGTTTGTAGTGATGGAGGACATGCACCTAGAGCTTTGACATGCTAGAATCCATTCTCGGTAGGTCATTATTAAATCTACGTTCGTGGTCTCTGGCATTTTTGTCTTTCTTGTAAATTTACCAATCTTAGTTGTTATAGTTGTTCAAGAGTTATGTATTGGGTGGTCTTGTATTATCCTTGTTGAGGGTCTCATTGGTTTCCTGGTGTTTTTTGAAGAGGCTGTCAAAGGTGGTGACAGCCTAAAAGTGGCATGTCTTAGTTATCCATTTTGGAAATTGATTTCTAATGAACCAGTGGAATCTTTGGTGGATCATCTTTAGGTGTTTATGTCTGATTGATGGGTTTGGGTACCTCCTCAAGATTCAAGAAGCTAGGTGGTGGTCACATCTCAATTCTTGGGCGTTTCGTGTAGGTCATCGGGGGTTTCATCCAATCAAGTGTGTTATCTCAAAATCAAAACCTGTTAGGCTGCTGATCAGGTAGACTTCAAGTAACTATTTCAAACCTACTTTAGGTTGAGGCTTAGCCTCCCCAACCTGATAGGGCTCTCTCAACGAACTAATGATTTTGATTATGATTAAGATGGCTAACTCTTGTGAAACAATTGCAAAAATGTAAGTAGTGGAAACACAATTAGAGATCATCCATTGGGCTTATGGAGTCAAAACAGTTTCATCATAACAATGGCATCAATGTTACATAGAAGTCAAGACATTAAGAATTCAACCATTCAAAACACACTAGACACATATGGGACAACACAGTGTATAAATATGTGAAGGAAATTGGAGCACAATTAGTGATTTCTAAGTAATCACACATCTATACCACTGCAAATACGGAAGAGAGGATAATACACAACATTCTAAACAGTAAATTCCATCTGATTCCTGAGAAGTGAAGCCAAGTCTTGTATTACTAAAATAGAGTTTTTACATAAAGCCAAATATCAGAGCCTTTTTCAATAAATTTCCAACCCGCTTGAATGCACGTTCCACTACCATGCTCTTCAAGATAATCTCAAGACCTTCAGGTTCGCTCCTCAAACATCTACCTGCATTGTGCTCTTCCCTTCCTGTAGGTCCTTCCATGAGATTTCGGTGTAATGAAAACTTGATAGACTAGCACTGTCTCAATTTTTTATTACTGCCTCGCTTGATAGCTACCTCACTTGAATATTGCCTTGCTTGACGTTTGAGGAATTCAAATTTAACATTTGTTGATTATTCCTCATGCAATAAATATAATCATGATTGTGAATACCTGGCTCTTCTTGAAACTTGCAATCTGAGTGTACCAAGGTACCTAATGACTCTAATGATGAGGATAAGCAGTTAGACATGATAGGCAAAGTGTATAAGCTGACAGGGGATGATGCAATGATAACTAAATGTGACAGATATGACAGCTAGGAAAGATATGCTACAGATTGCACGAATCTCCGATTTCATAGCGCAACCAATGTAAAATCTGGGTTTTGTGCTACGAAAAAGCCTAGACTTGTTTCGCGCTACGAAAACACCTAAGCTGCTTTGTAACACATCAAAACCTCAAAACAAACTTGATACAAGGAATTTAGGTGGGTTGTGGGACCAGTGATGAATGAGAACAAATTATTTACCTTTATGCAACCATACTACAAATATTCTAAAGACTTAGACACTACATTGAACGTGGAAAAAAAAAATTGAACTTGGACTAACACCTAACCTTCACAAACAAACAGATGTGAACAATTTGTTAATCGCTTCTCAAGCGATAACAAGGTGGACGGAAGGTGGTCAATATTTCTTGGATTGTTATTCCTCTCCACCATTGGGCATTCTTTCTATTGGTCTCCTTATAGGGGAACTTTTCAGGGCTATACACAACAATTAGCAATCTTGGTCAGAGTTGTGAGGTTTAGCAAGTTGGAGGATTATGCAATGTTAGTGAGGATGTGCTCATAGGGGTGCAGGGCCTCAAGGTCAATGTGTTGTCCACCATGTGTAATATTGGGATGCATGTTAGGAGGTGGACCACCAACTTGACAATTTGCTAGCGAGAGTAAATTTACCCCCTCCAATTGGTTCTCTAGAAGCTCAGACTCATCAAGTCACCCTTCTGATGGAGAAATTAGCTCGAGATCAACAAAATGACCATAATTAGGTTATAGAATTCATGAACAACCTTCAGCATAACTACTAGCACATAATGGACAAGTTGGTCTCACTCTGTCATGGTCAGAAAAGGATCCAAGAATGGCAGGACTGACTTGAAGGTCAGATGAGACATATGAAATCTCACATGCACGAATCCTTTCACCCTCCTTCGTCGCCTAGTATAGGACTGATGGCCCCAGATCTAATTAAGGTAATTGATCATGAATGAATGTAGGTTGTATTTTAGTTATTGAGCTCTTTCACCTAGTTTGGGCTATCTGCATGAGATCTCTCAATTTTCTTTTCCTATTGTCAATGTTTTTTGCCACTATGTTCTGGCCAACAATTCCAGTAGGAATGAGGTTAGAATAATTTTACAATCAAACTTCTCAGGATGTACTTTTAAGATGTACTAATAGAAACAATTAACTTACAAAACAAAAGAAGCTATGCACATTCCTAAGCTACATCAAAAACTAAATATAAAAGCTCAACAAATACCAAAATTATATATAATGATATTATCAAAAATTAAATATGGAACCTCAACAAATACCAAAATTATTTATAATAGTGTTTTAAAAAACATATGCATATTATGTTATGTTATTGGAAATTTTAAATTCATATTATTGGAAAATTTAAACTCATACACTTTTCCTACATCAAAATTTGGCAATTTCTTCTTACAAGAACCCCATACATCTAGTAAATAAATTAGATGAATTTCTCATCCTTTTATATTTTTAAAAACATAAATAAAATAAAACAAAGCTATTTTTGTCCATAACTTTAATGAATATGAAATATTTATGAGGATGGCTATAACATTTCCCATATTTTTCTTTTTATTTTTCCCATTCATGGGATTGTTTATCCTGATATTTTGCAATTCATAAATAATAATATACACCCACGTAATGAAATTTATGAAAAGCAAGTAAAAAAATGTTGTAATATTTATTGTTTAGAAAATTAAAATTTGAATGGCATATTTATGCTTTTACACTCATGTGGCATTTTTTTTGTTATTGTTTTAAATTCACACATATCACACAAATGTCCATACGCTTTCTTGGTATTTTTACTTTTGAAAATGTATCAAATATATATAATCTTTACACATACAACATATTTCTGATTTACTATAATTGTCTTCAAAATGCAAAACATTACATATTTTCTATTTTTATTTAATGATTTAATATAATTGTCTTGAAAATATATAAAAACATTTTTGAAATATGTTTTCCATTTTCCAAAAGTCACTTTTATCCCTTCTACTGCTAAATTAAATAATTCACTGTGACTCAGGGGTATCTCAGCCAACAAAATTAGCAGAGAACCACGCCTGACTTGGGCCACATCAACCCTGTTAGAAAATTATATTACGGAGCAATGGAACACATTAAATAATGCGGAAATATAAACACAGAAAACGCACAAAACAAGAGAGACACAGATATACGTGGTTCACCCAATTTGGGCTATGTCCACCCAGAACAGCCAGTCCTTCCTTTTTTATTATCCAGCAAAATGAAGAGACACAACCTACAGCAAATCCGCTGTAATATCCTCTATCTTCTCTCACAGTCTCACCTCTCTGTTTCTCACTCACACACATTGAATACACATCTATCTCTCAGCCTCAAATACAATGCCCTCATACAAAGAGAGGGATTGCCTTCTAGGGCAAAAAACCCTAAACTAAACATAAGTTCTACTTTCAGATCATCCACCTAATGAACGGCCCAGATTGACTAGAAATTACTATACTTTTACAAGGCAATTTTACAGTTGTTTTTAGCTTCAGGGGCACTGCCCCCGAAACCCCCCGCCAGGGGGGGGCTCCCAAAGGTCGCAGCCACCCCCCGCTGGACCCCCCCTGCAGCGAATATTTTATGGGCGGCGTTGCCGCCCCCATTTTGAACTGGAGTCCAATGTGGCGGTACTTTTGAATATAGAATATAATCAGGCTCCACACCCAACAATCTCCCACTTGGAGACTGATTGTAGCAACTCCACCGCTGCTCCATTTGCTGGACAATGACTCCCCTTTGGACCTGGCTGTTTCTCATCTTCATCGTCATCCTTGAAGACCAACTGAAACTGAGCATATTCTCAGTTTCTCCCTGGTTACAACTTTTGTTAGCATATCTGCAGGATTC
>APFE031612786.1:0-80267 GCA_000404065.3 Pinus taeda
GCTAGTTCAAGTGCACCCAAACCAAAAGAAGAAAAAATGCTAGGTAAGTAGGCTGGGTAAGTAGTTTTGTGGTTGCAGAATCAATGATTGTGATCAGTTTTGTGTTTTCAAGTGTTATATCTATTCAAATCACCATTGCAAGGCAAAAATCCATTTGGAGAAACTCAAGCGAAGCATGTCTAACTCCCCTCTTCTTCCTCTTCCACAAATCACTCACTAACTTCCCCAAAGAGGTCAAGATCTGTTTGATATCTATTAGTCTCATCATTTTTCATATCAATTGCCTTGGTAAAGATCTGCTTTACTCAAGGAATGCTCATACTTCCTCTACAAGTCCTATTTCCCCTTTTTAGCCTAAGAGTTGTACCCTTAGTGCTTTCTTGTCATTTTCATATTAACTCCTAAACATTATTATGTAAATCCCTATCTATTTCCCTTCCCTTTACTAAAACATGCTAAATAGATCCTCTATGTATATATCCTCTCCCTCTGGTTGAAATATAACCATAAATATTCCCTTGGTAATTACTAAGTTTGCCTGGAGCTTAGTAAGAGCCCTCATTTCTTCATAAATCTCCCCTCTGAGGTGTTTGGACTCCTTCCAAAACACAAAAAACCCCCTTCAAATGCATTAACAAACCCCCTGCACATAAAACTATACCATACCCCGCGCATTTCATTTTTGGGATTTATTAATATTTGATTAATAAATAACCAAAGCCCCGAACACATTAATCCTTAACCTAAAGTCTAAAACCCACCCGCAGCCATGAAAAATTTACGTTTATCGCGCGCGCTGTTCTGCTAAACCCCGATCGTTTTGCCCTCCCGTCCATCATCGGATCAGCTCTTCTAGATCCGACGGCCCTCATGCATATCGGGTGCCCCTTCTTAGTTGTTTGATAGCACCCGATGGTCGACGGTTTCACTGTCATACACCGGGACAGTTGTCGGCTTTTTACTGCATCGGGTCGCCCCTGACACATACCACTCCCATACCAAAAGCGGTCGGACGCAAACCGCTTACCGCCCTCCCCGCTTGCTTATGTCACTGCATGACGATGCCGCCACGTCGCCCTGCCACCGCGTTGTACCTCTACCATGTCACCCGAGGACGTCATCGCCCTGCCACTGTGTCATGATGACGTCACCCTACCACATCACCCTGCTGACATCATCCCGCTATCGTCATGCTAACGTCATCCGACGTACTGGGTCCCACCGCTGATGTCATGCTGACGTCACCCACCGAAAAAGAGTGCGAAGGCGAAAATCGCAGCTTAGGAAGCCCGGAATGAGAATCTGAGGTAGTTTTCGATGTTTAATTAGTGCTTAGCGCTAATCGCGCATCGCTAAGAAAAATTGATCAAAATGGAAAGCTTAAAAGCCAGCCTCATGTCCAGCGCAGGCTTGCAGCAGGCATTTTGCCCAAAAAAAGCAAAAAGGGAGCGAATTGACAGTTTAAAGAGTATCAGAGGAAAGGTGAAGCCCAAATCCAGTTAAAAAGTATCAGTGAAGCGACAAAGGGTATCAGATCGACAATATCAAAGCAGGTGAACATTAAAAGCCTCCATCAAAGTCAAAGAAAGTGGTGAAGCTACTTAAGGCTCTCAGATCACAGTTAATGCACATCAAAGCCACTCGAGAGCAGTGGAGCAGAGACCAATGTGCAGTTATGATAATGGCCAGCACATAACATCAAAGGACACATTTCTACTCATCTTTGAGGCTGCTACCCTAACGCAGCTGTTAGATATTTTGTTGCATTTATGTTCAGTAGAAAGTAGCTACATCACAGTTATTGCCACAGATCTTCCCTGAGATCTGTTTTGTAGATATTTTGCCTATAAATACAGCCCTAAACAATGTAATAAGGGTTGTTGTTGGTTGGTTGTTTAGTTGATTAATGCATTCCAAGAGAGACTCGCTCTGTATCTGATATGTTTTACTTAATCAAAGACTGTTGAAAGCTTGGAGGATGGACTGTTTGATGTGTTGTTAATGGTTCTGAAGAGTGAATGATGGAATTCTTGTGCTGCCATATGATTCAATAAGTGTTTCTTACCTCTGTCATTTCAATTTCACATATGCTCAAGTCACGGAACGAAAGACTGGTTTAGAATTTGCTTGGTTGCACTCTATGCTCAGTTTCTGTGGCTTCTTAATGTTTTCCTCTTGACTTAGGCATAAATATGAATTCCTTATGGCTCGTATTTGCTCTAATTCACAAATCAATGACTGTTATTTAGGAATTCTTAGCTGCTCCTAAATAGGGCTTGTTCATCTTCCCTTTGCTAACCTGACTGAGAGATTCTTTGTTGCCTCTCAGTTCTTAGCCTTCAATCCATCTCCATTTAGCTTGAGTATTGTTTCATGAGCAATTATCTTTCTCCTCTTTCCTCTTGTGACCAAGAAAACACACCAACAGTCTTACTCCACGACTCCATGCCCAATGGTTTGAAACTTATCACACTATGCATTGCCTCTCTACTTGAAAGCATCCTCCTTCCACCCAAACACAAACAAAGCCCCTTGAACCCAATAACTAGCCTAAAATCATCATCAACAAAGCTAAATCATTAAGAGAGAGCCCTCTCTGATTGCAGGTGGGCTAGAACCTGTAATCCAAAGATTGGTTTGTGGTTACCTCGGCCGTATCCCTTTCAGGAGCTTAGGGACAACCTGAGTGTTAACATAATGGCGACTCCGTTGGGGAACTTCCTCAGATAATTTCACAAATCAAGTTGGAAAGCTCCGCTGGGATAGAGTTAGACCTGTAAAGGTTTCCTTCTAGCCCAAATTTTTTTTTCTTCTAGGAAAGTTCCAAAAGAAACAGTATAGAAGTTGGCTCCAAAGAGGAAATCTCGTTTTCTGGAGAAAGTGTTCCTTTTCTTCAGAACTTTTTCATGTTTAGTTCTGATCTTTGATGGTGGACAGAGATTAGGCACTTCAAAGTTAAGGCATCCACCTAGCGACTCCACTTCATTTTCAATCAAGACTCCACTGGAAGAACGAACCAATTCTACAACCAAATAGTCCATATTCCAAGGCATTAACAGCAAGACAGGATGACCGAGTTCGCGGAAGATCTTTCATTTGATAAAGCTTTAGATGAATTCAAGGAGAGTTTATCAGAGTTTGAGCTTAATGAAGAATTTTTCAGATTGGTGTTGTTAAAAATAGCAGGACGCCCGCATAACCTTTTTCTTGATTTAGTTGTTGCAAGATATGAAAATGAAATTGAACTTTTGCATTCTCAAATTCGGTCATATAATTTTCACGATCCTAAAGAATTTTTCCAAAATATTCCTTCCCCAAGTCATGAGGAAATGGTACTACCTTCTGACTTAGAGATTGAGGATAATCATGCTCTCAAGGCAAAGACTGAAGAATTAGTTGCAAGGTTTATTACTGAGGATGCAGCTGTTCCATTAGACCAAGAAGGCCCAGAAGAAACTATCCCACATGATGTTTTTATTGATCCTATAGCAAACTACATGGAACTTCTTCTCAACTCAAATTCTTTAACATGCTTTCTTTGTGAGGACCAAATACATCGGCAGCGGCCTTTCTATGTCACAATTTTGATTATGGGGGCACATGATCGAATGTTGCTTCCAATTTCATTAACAATTAGTCAGCCAGTTCATTTCTTTCTACATTTGCTTAAGTGGCTACACTGGCTATTTGATTTTACCTAACAGCAAAGTAAGTGATAATTAGAGTAGGTAGGTAGGATTTCAGTTCTCTGTTTGGATAGCAAGCTTGCTGCAGTTGAAGCCCGAAGTGAAGGCCCTAAGCTCTTCAAGTCTGCTATCATGTTCATAAATAAGGCAGCCAGCAAAGGGAATTTTGCAAGAATACAGTGACAACTAAAGACTAAGGCATTCTGACCTGTTGTTCTTGACTTTT
Organism: Pinus taeda; assembly: GCA_000404065.3. Taxonomy (NCBI): domain Eukaryota; kingdom Viridiplantae; phylum Streptophyta; class Pinopsida; order Pinales; family Pinaceae; genus Pinus; species Pinus taeda. The sequence continues at coordinate 3,913 of APFE031612786.1, forward strand.
CACAAGGAAAATCCATCCCCAAGTGGAGCCACAGTTAGCCTCCTGCTGCAGCAGGTTATTCATCTTTCATGATCGACATTTTTACATGCCAAATATGTCATACTTTGCATGCCGCAATGCTCCATATTTGCTAACAGAAGCCAAAAGGGATGCCATGAGAGTGTGCTAGCCTAAGTTCCACTGCTGTAGGAACATATTCCTTTGGAGGATTTTTTTCTTTATCAATAGATGCCTCTTTTTCAAGAAATTTATCCTCCTTGAAATCTTGGATGACAAGTGGTGGTGACTTATTTTGCAAAACCCTACCAGATCTAAGTCGGACATTACTTAGACCTAGAGCGGATATCATACGAGCTTGAAATTTTTGACCCTTAACATCATAGATGGTTTGTTGAGGAACTTTATCATTTAGATTCGGAAGTGGTTGACCATGTAGTTGATTGGATTTCTGAGGAAATTGAGTGGATGACAAGGGAAGTGGTTGAACTGTAGTCAATTGTGGTTGGAATTGTGGTTGAGTAGGTTGTGAAGTTTGAGGGGGATAATATTGAGGTTGATACTGAGGGTATGGTCGTTAGAATCGAGGATACTGAGGATTTCTACCATAATAATTTTTCTAACCCTGTGAACAAGATGGGTTTTTGGGTTCAGGTGACCAAGTTTTCTAACGCATAGGTGTATTCCAATTACTTTTTGGTTGTGCATATGATTGATATTGTGCATTGGGATCTTGTACCATACCATTTTGTCGATGTTGTGAAGGTCTCTTGGGAGCAATAAATCAAAGTGATTCCGCTTGAGTTGTTCCAAGATCTTCTTGGAAAACAACCTTAAGCCCGGGTATTGAAGCACATTCCATTGTATAATGATTTTTGACACATATAACACATAATTCAACATTTTCAAGAGGACATTCTCGTAAAGCATGATTTTCCCTACATCTAGGACAAGAGATTGAAAATGCAACATTCTTGAGTTTGTGCTTGTTTTTTATCCTTAGAGTATGTTGGGTCCCTATAATACTAGTGATTACCCCATTACTATTGTAGTTGTACCCCTTATTAATATTGGTGTGCCCCGATTGTCCCCATATTGTTATTATTGTGCCCCATAGAATCCCTCTATTGTTATTTTTGTGGCTTTATATTATTATTGTTAGGTCGGCTGGGTTATATTGTGATTCCTTAGACTCTTATATATAGAAAGGAGGTTTTGTCATTTGAATCATCCAAGAATTGTTCATTTGTGTAATGTAAAGGAGGTTGCCCCCTCGAAGAGGTTGAATTCTAAGGCGTTCAACTATATTTTATATCTCTTTGTGAGTTGGTTTCATAACACCCCTTCTTGGGGTTGGTCCGGATGTGGGGCTCATATATAGATCAGCCCTTAGGCGTATAGTTTTTGCTGGTATGGAGGTGTTGGTTCCAATTGTAGGGCACAATTGGTTGCCTTATGGGAGGTCCCGCAGTGTGCCCTTTGGCTGGAAATCATAAGGTCCTTGTTGGGGCTCATGCTCTCGAGGTCCACTCCTTGGTTAACTGGATGAAGACTAGTATGTCGCTTCTCCGCTCTTTTGATGACATCTCCTTTCAACACGTGTTTAGAGAGCAAAATCAAACTATTGAGGCTATGTATAAGTGTGGCCTTTCCATCTTTCTTGGGCTAATTTTTTATGAACATCTGATCCACAACTTAGTTCATGGCGAAGGATTTTTTATAAGCACGCTCATCTACATTGCCCAGTTTTGGCAACTTTGTGAAAGATGCCTCTTTTTTTCTTTTGGTTCCATATATAATTGGTTATCTGGTATTTTGTTGTTTCTGCTATCTTTGATCCCATTGTTTTTGGGGTAAGGGATGACCCTATCAATGATTGTTGCTTCCCATGGCTCTGTGTCTGAGCTAATTCAATCATGGTATTTTTCTCGAGTAAGTGATGACGACTGTTGCTTCCCATGAGCTAATTGAATCATGGTAGCTTGATTTTGCTGAATAGTCATCCAGCAAAGAACTATGTAAACGTAAATTCCTTTATTTATAATGAAAAGGCTATGTTTTCTTCCTTCGAAAAAAATATCGTCAGCAAAATATCTCCAAAAAAAATAATTCCTTGCACTTTCAAAATATGGTTAAAATAAGTAATTCCTTCATAATTAATAAAGGATATCTATTTTTATTTTTAGCGAATAACACTTCTTTCCAAACATATTAGGTTCAAAATAAACTTTGATTACTTGTCATGCATGAGAAATATGAAAGGAGTCGTCTACAGAGGTGGAGGAATTGCTCGGAAGGTCAAAAGTGGCCGGAATCCGGGCAAAAAAAATTCAAAAAATCTTGTAGAGGCAGTCTTTGAATCATGATTTTGATGGTGGAAATGGATTCAGCACCATCAAAAACGTCTAGAACACCTAAAATTTTGAAGTTTAACAACTATAACTTGGATTTACAAAAATCCTTGCTAGATTTTCTCTAAATATGACCGGAATTTCTATAACTTTCTGAGCAATTCCTCTAACTAGTTAGACTACCACTGTCCTAATATTGTAGTCCACACGTACCCAACCTAATTTTATAATGAGATATAATTATCTTTTACCTTATAAAATTTTATTTTCGATGTCAATAAAACGTTAATTCAAAAGGCTAAAGTGATATTTCATAAACTTATTATTTACAAACTAATTGAGAGGAAATCTTACACTAAAGTGATATTTCATAAACTTATTATTTACAAACTAATTGAGAGGGAAGAATAATCTAATGCTTTTTAATTTAAAAATAAAATATCTCATAAAGCTAAGAGTGATCGAGATATGGTGTTCAGTTATAGGGAAAATCTTAGACTAATGTGATATTTCATAAACTTATTATTTACAAACTAGTTCAGGGAAGAATAATCTAATGTTTTTTAATTTAAAAATAAAATATTTTTTAAAGCTAAGAGTGATCGAGGTGTTTGACCACCTTGATGATCACTTTATTTATGTTTAGCGATACAAAATTATTTTATCAATACTAAGAAGGTTAGGCCATGAATAAATAGTAGAAAAATGTTAGCACTCGAGAAAAATAAGGAAATGAAAATTTAAAAAAAAATTATTAATATTATTATTTTTAGAAAGAATGAATATTAAAAATAATTTATTTTAATTAATTATTATATTAATGAGATCAAAAATAAAAATAAAAATAAAATTTAAAGAATTAACATTAAATAAATTAAAATGGATACATTTGGTCAAGTTGACCATAATAAAGAACCATAAGGAAGTTGTAAAAGGGAAAAGGAATAAATTAAATATTGAAAAAATATTTTAATAGTTATTAATACAGAAGGTCAAAATATAATGAATAAAATAAATTATAAGAAGAAACATGCCTTACCTCCTTTAGTAGCCATTGGTTTCAATTTTGCTGTTTTACAAGAACCTTACCCATTCCAACAATTTTACAAGGTTTATCATCACCCAAATGAACTTGTCCAAAATCTCCTTAAACATATTCATGAAATTATTTCTTATTAGGTGTGGCAAGGAATGAGGCCCTTGAATCTACCACCCAGGAATCAGTAATATTTTCTAAAGAAAGAATAAAAGCATCTTGTAACACCTTACCTGTGACATTTGCTTCATGATTATTTTATTGTTGTGCATCTCCTTCTTTTCCCTTCCGAGATCTACAGTGTTTCCTTAGGTGTCCTTTCTTTCCACATTTCTAGCACACTATCCCCGATCTAGACTTGGATCTGTCTTTCCTTGATTTACTGCAATATCTTGAGCTCTTTCCTCTTTCCATTTTTCTTCCCCTAGACTCTGCACTCAAAGCATTACCCGATGTCTCACCAGAGCTTTTCCATCGCATTTCCTCGCTAAGGATAGCACTGACAACATCATCAAAATTTAAAGTACTAGATCCAGAAACAGAGTTACTAATGGCCATTGCTAAACCATTACAACTTTCTGGTAATGAGCACAAGAATAACAGAGCTCTAACTTTATCATCAAAGTTTACCCTTATAGAACATAACTAACTTGTAACAGTATTAAAATCATTTAAATAGTTTGCAATAGATCCACCTTCTGACATCTTCATATTAAATAATTGTTTCATAAGAAATACCTTGTTTCAGGCCGAGGGTTTCTCATATAGTTTCTCCAATGCCTTAATCAAACCCTCTATCGTTGTTTCCTTCGAAATGTTGAAGGCGACCGACGCTGCAAGGCACAAACGTACTATTTCGAATGCCTTTCTATCGAGAAGGTTCCATTCTTCATCTATCATACCCATTGACATCTTTGTTTTTCCACCCAATGGTAGGTATAGATCTTTCTGATACAGATAATCTTCTATCTACATCTTCCACAGCAAGAAGTTTTGGCCGTTAAATTTCTTGACCCTAAACATACCATCTTCCGCCATTACTCCCACTCGATTGAGGGACCCTTCTTTCCTGTGAGTTTATCTGCCAAATAGACCTTCGGCTATGATACCAATTGTTAGATAATTATATATTACGGAGCAATGGAACACATAAAATATTGCAAAAATATAAACATAGAAAACACATAAAAGAAGAGAGACATAGATATACGTGGTTCACCTAGTTTGGGCTACGTACACCCTAAATGACCAATACTTCCTTTCTATTATCTAGAAAAATGAAGAGACACAACCTACAGCAGATCCGCTATAATATCCTCTTTTTTCTCTCACAGTCTCACTTATTTGTTTCTCACTCAGAGAATACACATCTATTTCTCAGCCTCAAATACAATGCCCTCATACAAAGAGAGGGGTTGCCTTCTAGGGAAAAAAACCCTAAACTAAACATAATTTCTATCGTTAGATCATCCGCCTAATGAACAGCCAGATTGACTAGAAATTATTATACTTTTACAAGGCAATTTTACATCTGTTTTTTGCTTTGGGGGCGCTGCCCCCAAACCCTAGCCGGGGGACTGCTAGTCATCGAACCCCCCAGCGGGGGGGTGGATTGGCCCCCCTGGACCCCCGTGGGGGGGACAAGTCCCCCTTGCACCCCCCTGTGTGGACGGGTGTAAAAACTTCCTGGGGTATACATCCGGCTGAATCAAAGACCTCTGAACAATCATGCTCCACACTCAACACATCTCACTAAGCAAATGAATTGGGTTTTGTGGGCAAGAAGCCATTTTATAGGAGAAAACCTAGTTTTTCTGTTGCCCATAGAGACGAAAACGTAGCTTAGTTTGATGATCCATCAACACCATTGGAAATATCTCACCGAGGTCTATAATGGGTCTCCATTTGACGCTTCACTAGGAAGCCATTTTTTCCATGAGGTCTCATTTTTCTGCCTGTTAAAATCAAATTTCTTCATTTGAGTGACTTATACTTTGGTACCACTTTACCCACACATTTGTTGACTCATGTGCCAATTTTTGTCATGAGTAACCATAATTTACACATGTTTTTATGGTCCCCTCTGAGCCTCCTCCATGTGGTGGCATCATTGAGTCACCCTTGTTCAGAGCATCCCAGATGAGTCACCCTTGTATCTATGGAGACTTTTTTGAGTTCCCTTGAGTCGAGTTAAATTATTCCATACATAATTTTGTCACATTCATCCACTTATTTTCATATTTGGACTCCATCTATACTGCTTCGCCTTTGAAAATTCCCCATCTGAGTAATTGGCCATCCCCTATGGAATTGAGTCATTCGCTGCCAAGTCAACCATGCATATTATTCTCTAACAAGGGAAGTCATCAGCCCACCATACATCGTGCTTCCTTCCATCATCATCCCTTATGTCAGTTTATTGGTTACTCTACTATGATATCTTGTTCCTTTGTTAAGGATTCCTCATTGACATAACTCTAGCAGAACCTCTTCTATCGAGTTCAACACATTTATTCTAGAAATGTGGTCTAGAGGGCGATGTACCTTGCTTCCAGCCTTCATCCTTGTTTGGTACCTCGGATCAAGCAAAGGGAATCATCATTTTTCTTTGACTTGGTTATTTCTCACATGCTTGATGCCAACTCATAATCACATAATTGATAATCGTACACTTAATGGTTTGGTGATCCAGTTGATTGTACCATTGATTCCTGGGTGTGTGTGAGATGTTCTTGACCTCATGAGGGGGTGACCCTTTAGGTATCCCCCCACATGCTCGGATGTCTGCAAACGTTGATCCAGCCTCAGATGTAGCTTCACAAATGTGATTGGTTTGGCTTCAGTTGCTTGCAGCACCCACAACATGTATGTCTCCTTTGGATTATCCATTCATATCTTCAATGCCATTTCCTGTTCAACAAGGCTTCTTTCATTGTGATTTCGCCTTACCATGTCATCTTGAGGGGCATTATGTCTCATGTACTCAGACGTTATTGTATATAGTCCTAGCCTATATTTAACCAAGTGCATTATGTATATGGGATTCATTGTATTATTTTTTGGCCCATTGATGCTAGCATATCATGTATCATGTACTTTGTAGCTCGGTCCCATATTGTTGGGTTCACCATTATTCTTTATACTCAGTTATCTCGGTGGGTATGGGTATGTCTCCCCCACCTCGTTTAATATCATGTAGTCCAACATAAAAGGAGACTTCTATCATTTTAGTAGGTCTCACCCCCTCCATTTTTGTCCTTCCTTGCATTGCTTCAGTTCTCTCTCTCTCTCTCTCTCTCTGAGTCCCCTTTGGTGTCTCATGGAAGTGTAACCTACAATGTATTTCGGTCATACGATTTTCTCCTAATACTCATATGTTGGGTGGAAATCTGTTATCTCCAAAAAAAGATCAACTAGAAATTTATAACTATGTAGATCAAAATACACCATATAGGATTAATTTTACCATACTAAAATTGCTTTCACCATGGGAAATAATTTGGTAAACCATTTTTGTTAAATTATTTCTGATTAAACTTTAAAAACCCCATGCGAATAGTTAAATAAATCATTATTTATTTAATATTCTCTAGGAATAATTATTAAATAATTGTTTGATAATTATTCTTTGTCACATTTGACTAAATCATAGGAATAATTAAATAAATAACTATTTATTTATTATTCCTTAATTCTATCATTGGAATAATTATTAAATCACTATTTAATAATTATTTCAATTTCACACGATTCTTAATCCTACTAAAATAGTTAATAAATCATTTTAGTTGTTATTTATTTCTAAATAAAGATATTTTACCATTTTGAATATATTTTCCCATCTCCAAAAAATACAATAAAGTATTCCAAACAGTTAGACCTTCATTTGGTCAATATTATTTTATTATTCTCCATTTTTTAGATAACCCAATACTTTGTTATAAATAAGAGGGTTTTCCATTCATTCTTCACCGTGATCATTATCATTGTCACCACTATCATCTTCTTGCATTTGAGATCCCACTTGAGTTCTACATAATATTTTGGGTTTTTCACATATTGAGAGAGAGAATCGATTACTGAAGCATCAAGGACATAAAAAGACTTATCCCTCATATTAAGAGAGAGATAATTGATTATTGAAGCATCAAGGACATAAAAGGACCTATCCCGTGGTGGGGGATTTGCAAACCCTTTTTGTAGATCTCCTTTACCAGGTGTTATCAAGAAAGATTATTATTTATTTAAAAGTATTTCCATATTGGTTTATTACATTGGATATCTATTGTTTTTTGTTGTTTTGGATCGCATAAATCTTTTTGTTGCAGGTTTTTCTCATTTTTATTATTGCATATCTGAAGCGTAAGTAGCCATAAATTGTTTTTAGGGTCACTTGTCACCAATGACTTAAGTAAGATGTTTTTGGTAAACCTTTCAAGAAATTTCATACTAACATAATGATTCAACAAAAGGGAGTACAATGATCCATATCTTGAATCATAAAACTATCCAACAAAATCAACTAATCAACATCCATAAGATGAACCCAACAAGGCTGAAAACCAAAACCCTTCCTTAGATGTCTACAATAAAAAATCATTGTTTGTGGTCAACTGTTGAACCCTGTAGTCAAATGATAAAACCAAACTCTAGGTCCTTACAACACAGATGACGTGATGAGTGTGTGACTAAAAGGCTTTAGCCGCATGGATGATCCGAACTATGTGTAGTTGTAGCCAATATTTCTCCATGACATGACTGCGGTTGAGACCCAAAACCCTAAAATAGAGATGCGAGCTTTGGACCATTCAATTTCACCTTCGTATGAACCCATTCATCTACAAACCTGCCTCAGAAATATGTGAGAAAAAAAAAAAAAAAGAATAGAAGAATGATCCAATATTATTTTCCAAATGAGTTTAAGGTCACTTGTATTTATATCCTTCCAAGGGTGTCCAATTTTCTTTAGGGCTGACATGATCAAATATGCACATTTCGGTTTTTAATTCAAAAATACACTTTCCCTTGTCCAAGTTGAGCATTTCAATAGTAAAAATTGGTCCTCCTTGAAAAGAGGAATCTCATCTCATATTTATAATTTGTCATTGTACTTCCAAGTTAACACTCCCTCTCAGCTAGGGAGAAATTCCAATGACATCACGTAACTGTCACAAGTATCCAGTCATAAAATAATATCTTGTCTCAAGTGTGTCATCACCAAGTGTCATTACTACTCACCTCTGCTTATTTCTAATTTTCTCTTGATTTCCTTTATTTATATGTTGAACATTCTCGAATCTAACTGAAGAACAATTTAATATCGGAGGGGAGCCTAAGCTACCACCCTCTATAAATTGGGGAGCCACTACTACCACCCAAAATCAATGCCAGTGGGGATACCAATTCTACCACCTGGGAAACATCAGAGAGCTTAACATCAGGGGCACATCTAAACTTGAAACCACATCGGGGAGTTTTGTCTCAACCTATAATCACATTGAGGAGCACATCTCAACCCAGAATCCAATGACAATGAGAAAGGTCCTATTGGATACTCTCACCTCATGTCAAGCAATAGGTGAGATGCCACTTACTAAGAAAGAATCATAACCATCCCTTGATGCAATCAATGGGTGAGATACCAATTGTTATACGACATAAGGATCAATACCAACCTATTTCTCACTGATTTTCCAAACAATGACACTCAATAGTCATGTGGTATAACACCTCCATCATAATCAGCTTTGATTGTACACCTCAAAGTACACTCTCAACCCACTAGACAAATGGAGAGTGGTTTTCCCAACAAGCCCTGCTTCTGGGTATGATGCTAACTGGGGTATACTCACGGGGGATTCATTGGGGCATAAATACCATACCACGTGGGTTCATATTCGGAGATATATATTAAGAAAAAAATGACATAATATATTGGGGGATATATAAGGGGTAAAGGGTTTTGATATTGGAAAGTATAAAAAATGGACCTTAAAATTAATGGGAAAATACAAAGGGGTATAAAAAAATGTTAATGAAAAAATGGATACCCACAATATCTAGTGAAAGTAGGGGTTTTTTGAATTGAGAAGGTGTATTAGGTTTGTATTGATACGGGGTTAAATAATGTGACTTTTCGAGTCATTTTCCAATATGTAGTCAAATTAGGGGTATTGTTTAATATGCCACAAGCACACATGATATGTCATAGGTTCATTGAGTGAAACCCCCATGGATATACTCTGCAAAGACCAAGATAGGAGAGCAACATCTCCAACCATATGGGTAACAGATAGGGGAGAAACATCTATGACCCTATTGTCTAGGGATCCATTAACCCTAGGAGCCCTTCATCTTAATTCCTGATCCTGAAAGCTCAAACAGGGGGAAAGAATTGGCTTAGTGTTCTCAATCAATCCTTGCTCTCTATAGATTAGAAACATATCCATGTTCTCATGTTTGGTATCAACTTAATCATCCTGTCACAATAGAAATAGTCTCTATTCATACAGGACATAAAATAAAATATTATATTATAACAAAATATATCACAAAAAGGATACCTCCTTCATCCTCCCTCTCACAAAGGCAACAACCACAAGCCTAAACTTGTCTCCTAAAAAAACACATGGCTAAATATATCTCGGTCCCATATATATACATGATTCTCTACCAATTGGATCCCACTCACTATCATCACAATGTATCACTATCAAATCCAATACCTCCTCAAAATATCTCTCTTAAGATCTTCTTAAACTTGCATCACATCTAGTCATGTCAGCAACATCGTACTCAACCTCGGTCATGCTTAAAGCTACATACTTCTCATCCAAAAATACCATGGAAAACTTCATAATAAGGCATCACCCATATGTGCCCATGTTATTAATAAAAATCCCAAACAACATCAGTACATCCATGCAGTCACATATCATGGGAATAATATCTCATACCAAAAATTGATCATCCCATGAAAATATCTCGAAGGGTGCTAGCAGAATCTCAAGGTGTATGAACCGGCTCAATCAGGTTTTATGCAAAACACACACACACACACATATATATATACTGATGAGTGTTCACACGGAACATCAATGCTTCAATCAACTATTGGTTGCCAAGTCAGGTTCAACTATATATCTTCATAACTTCTTGAAATTCAATCAGAGTGTCTGAGGATTTTCATTTTTTCTTTCTTTAATAGCTTCATAATATACATTTTCTTTTCTCACCTTCAGTACGTAATTCATTATGCCATGACTCTTCATTTTGAACTTCAGAGACCATATCCCACTTACTTTGATCATCAAAGACTCATTATCTGTCAAGAATAGACCATTAGCATATAAAAACAAAACCAAAGTCATACCTTGGACCCCTTTTGAAGTACAGGTTTCGATCAACACATCTTCTTGGCTTCAACATGGAGCTTGGTTCATACAATTCTTGCTACAAACATAACACTTGACCAAACCAATATGTTCAGCCTTACACAAATCAATATTGTGAAATCAAATAAACTAAGTCAGCTTACGATGCTATATCATAAATAATATTAAAATCATAAAATCTTCTACCAATATCCTTGTGACGAACTCTTTAGACCAAGTATCAAGTAGATCTCTCAAATGAATAGTAATTTACAACAACTTTGTATTTACCAAGCACTATCAAATCAAAATTTATCAACCCATCCTTATGATCATACCATGACTCATTTATATTACTAAATATGAATTCATACATCATGGAAAAGTCATATAAGTTACATTCATTCATTGTGAGATTACTACATACTAAATCAAAATTATTTATACTTCAACTAATGTGCCAAAGCCAATGAAGCCAATACAAAATCAATTCCAACATTAATTACTAAAATTCAGTATGCCCACATAGCACTTTGATCAGTTATCAAATAAAAACCCTGATTAGTTACCATGGTGAGTTCGATCAATACAAAAGCCCAAACATATCTATGAACCATAAAGCATCATGTCAAAGTTCTAAGGCATCATGTATTGTCCAAGCCAACTAAATTCAGCCAATAATCCAAATCTTGTCAAAACCTTGCAACTGTTATCAAATATTGTCATACAATAGCTTCAATGGTAAACTCAAAATCACATATTGATATGTTTACGATGGTAAGTTTCAAACAAAATTTTAGTCAACACATTTAAATTCTCTATAGTAAGTCAAACATTCAAACTTCCCTGCTCATAGAACTTTGTGTTATCCGCTCCATATCTGTAGTACATTCATACTCATGGTGCATTGTTAATTTTGTGCATAAAGCTTTAGTTTTTGTGATCTACAGGAATAACCACACCAATTGGATTTTCTTCTGTGAGGTTGGAAACCTATAACCACACTGATAAGATTTCTTCCTTGTGGTTTGGGCTTATACTAAGGAAAACCTCTCTTCTCAGACCAGAACTAGCTGTAGGCCAACAACATCAAATATTTTTATATATATGTTAGAAAACTTCAACAATAAATAATCTTTTACACATTTAATTCAAATGACAATAAGTGTATGGATCTTATGGAGATTTCTCCCTCTGAATGGGAAGCCACTTTAGTCATCATTATTCAAAACATCAACCTGTCTACAAAAATACTTGTCATGCATCAGTAAAACTATTACAAACTTTATCAGGTCCAAAAGTATATATCCATCATAGTCATAACATGTTAGCATCAACTACTTCATCACCACATATGAACATGACATCAAATTTTCATCAAGAGTTAGAGTCATATGATTAAGGTAGCTGACAAGTGTTTCATCATACTTTAAATATTATAATTACTACATAAATTCTTTATCATTAACCATCAAATCAGAGCATCCAATTTTGTCATAAGTCATAATAATTAAGATAACAAAGGTCAACCAAAGGATCCTAAATATCAATCTTATTGTTATACTTTTATCATTGTTTTTGTCATGCTTATCACAGTTATTAATAATTAAATCAAGCTATCATATATTAAAAACAATGATCTAGCCTTATGAAATCCATCATGTCTAATATGTGATATTCTTTGCCAAATATCAATTATATCAAAAATCAATGTTTCTAAGTGACTTTACCATGACTTAGTAGAATGTGTGATACTTTTCCAATACCAAGTGCACCTTCTCATTATAAGTACCATGAATTAAACTCACTTTCGTATGCATGCATGAGCCATTTATGAAGGATATATTCTCATCATACCTTAGAGCTTACCTTGCCATCCAATATTGTAGTTGAAACATAACATTGAATAAAGCACCATATATACCTTGTAGTATTCAAATGTGTGTGCACCTTCTTATTTGACATAGGCAATTGCAGCTCTTTGTCAACTTTTCATCAAGTGCCTCTTTTCCTTTTCCAATGCTAGTTATTCTCTTTTTGCACTATCCATGATCCTCAAGAAGGATCCACTTATCACAACTCATCAGGAGGTTAGAAGTATCCAAATACTCACATATACATGCAAGAAGTATAATCAATGATCTAAACCAAAGTAAAGAAAAAAGAATGTAAAAAAGAAAAGAAAAATTATTTACCTTCAATGAGAGGTGATCAGCTCCCTCTTGAACCAACCTTCAAGAGTCATGACTATCCAAAAAATATTTCAACCAACTTCATTAATAACCAAGGCCTAATTGAGACTATCCTTTCTAGGGCTACATAAAATTTGTCACAAATGATTGAACCTCTCAACATTGATCATGATAGGGTTTCTAGATTGCATATCTCAAATATTTTCCATAAACCAGGGTTTATTCCAAACCCTAATAATCAAATTTCCTAGGGCTTCCTTCAACCCCTAGTTTTCTTTTAGGCCTCCTCCATTTTCTCTTTCATCCATCAAAGGTGTCTTCATAGGGGTGATGTCATTGACTTTTCCTCAGCCCAACTCTATTTCCATGTTAATTTTTCTTAGGGTTATACTAGCCTTTCCTTTGATAATTTAATTTCATCATTTACATATAGAATCCACCCCATAACATCATAGCATTAATCATATTTACATTATTATTCGGAAACATATGCAACTATTTGGAAAGAAGAATATCATCATCAATGCAGTGGAACATCAAGGAACAATAGAACAAATGAATTCACACATAGAGACACTAGGATTGGTCAGAGATTAGGACAAAACCCACTATGGGGAAAACCCTTTCAAATTCTTCTTCTTATTAGATTTTCATTGAATGATTCAGCAAAAGAGAGTATAATGACCCATATCTTCAATCATAAACATGTCTAGAAAAATCAACTAATCAACATCCATAAGATGAACCCAAGAAGGATGATAGCCAAAACCTTTCCTCATATTCTTCGAATCAACTATCACTGTCTGCGGCCAATTTTCGAACCCTATGGTCAACGAGCTACATCTGTGATCAACTAATAAAACCAAACCCTAGGTCTTGACTACACGGATGACATGTTGTGCATGTGGCTAAAAGGCTTCAGCCACAAAGATGATCTGAGCTGCTTGTGGTTGTAGCTAATATTTCTCCATGACATAACTGTGGCTAAAACCTTAAACCATAAAATAGAGATGCGAGCTTCAGAACTTGCAATTTCATCTTCGTGTAAACCCATTCCTCTACGAACTTGCCTCAGATCCTTGTGAGCCAAAAAAAGAAAGATAATAGAAGGATGATCCAATATTACTATCCAAATGAGGTTGACGTCACTTGTATTTGTAGCCCTCCAAGGGTGTCCAAATTTCTTTAGAGCCAACCTAATCAAATATGAACATGTGGGCATTTAATTCAAAAATACACTTTCCCTTGTCCAAATTGACAACTTCAATAGTCAAAATTGGTCCCCTCGAAAAGAGGAATCTCATCCCACAGTGGGAATTTTTCAATTAGATGCCAAATTAATAGGTTTTTGGTACACAAAATTTCTTGTAGATTCTAGGGAGTCTATTTTCCTTCATGATGTGATATATGTGCCAATATTGAAGAATAATTTAGTATTAATATCTACCTTGGAAGACAAAGGGATGAGGGTTTCCTTCATTAAGGGAAAGGTTCTTACTTGGCCTGTTGGATCACCTATGAGAGATGAATTTACATTGGGATCGATATTTGAAGGACTCTATAGAGCAACTAGAAGTCCTCTTCTAACATTTGTCCATGATACTAATCATCTAAGAGAGCTATGGCATCGAATATTTCCCCATCTAAATTATGATGCTCTTTTGAAATTGAAGAAATTGGTCTCTAGTATTGTTGACGTTTAAGCCCAACATGATGGAGTATGTCTAGGTTATGCCAGTGGAAATAAGTGAAGAGGACCATTCCCCTCTAGTGATAACAAGACGAATGACATCCTCTATGTCATTCCTTCTGACATATGTGGTATGATGGTCGTGAATTATACTGGTGGTCGTCTCTAGTACATCAAATTCATTGATGATTTCTCAATAAACATGTGGATATATTATTAGAAGCACAAGGATAAATCCTTACAAATGTTCAAGGAGTTCAAAGCTCTGGTTGAAAATCAAACAGGGAAGAAAATCAAGATATTCAGGTCCGATAATGGCGGAGAGAACATTTCGAATGAATTCATCAATTATTAAAATAAGGAAGGTATAAAGAAAGAGAATATTGTGCCCTATAATCTTGAACAAAATGGAGTAGCTAAAAGAAAGAAAAAGGTCTATTGTAGAAGCCGATCATGCCATGATCCATGATCAAAAGTTATAAAATTTCCTTTGGGGTGAAGCAACAAATACTGTCGTATATGTTCAAAATAGGATGCCTTATCAAGCATTGGACAACAAGACCCCTGAATAAGTGTTCACAAGTTTCAAGCTCGATGTGTTCCATCTCTATATATTTGGTTTCTTCGTATAATTCCATGTGCCAAAGGACAAAAGAAACAAGTTGGAATTCACATGAAGAAAAGGTATGTTTCTTGGATATTGTCGATGGGCCTCTAAATTAGACACAAATTAAGGCCCATATAACATTTATTAGGAACATGAAGGCTATATTAAACCTCTCCTATGCTTAATAATTGTTTTTAGATTTATTATGTTCATTAGTAAGTTTCAGAGATGACTGCATATTTGTGCCCAATATTTTTTATTTTTATAGAATATTGGGCAGATTATGAAGATTTGGAGGAGGATATAATCTAGGGACTTACTCCCTACTATAGGAGGACCAATATTGGATAATAAATTAACAACATATTATGAAATTATTGCACAAATTTTGGAGATCCAATGATTGAGAAAATCTAGGAATGTGCTCCCTATCATTTAATGTAGATTCCTAGTGTTGGGAACTAGATCCACTATTTGAGGGATTTGGGAGGGGAAAGATTCCTCCTTTCAAGGAGAACGTTTCCTCATTATTTTGTATAAGTATAAATTCTAATTTTCCTCTAGATCCATGTATTTTTTAGTCTTTTTGTGGAGAAAACATGTATTTTCGCAGCTCCACTTTCATTCCTAGTAGGGATGTACTTAGATTGATTCAAATAATGAAGATTGCTGCTATTTTTAGCTTTTAAAGCTTAGTATGCTTCATAGGACTCTGAGTATCTTTGGGCTTGGCCATCCTAGGAGCCTCAGATACCTTTTGTATAATTTTTTTTTTTATTTACACTTCTTATTCACTTACATCTCTTATTCTTGTTTTTCCTATTTCTACATTTAGTATTGATGCTTTTTTTGTTGTATGATTTGGTTAAATGGTTGACATGAGTTATTTTGTAGGTTATTTATAGATTCATAAGAATGATTTCATCCTTGGAACATATTTTGATGGTCATAGTCATCATTGAGCTACTTGGATTAGTTTACTTATTTACAAATCTAAATTTTCTGGAAGTCCCTTGTAGCAAATAGTAGTAATTTTATGCTATTTTTAGAACATTTTATTGAGATTCATTTGATTTTATTCCACTTTCATTGGATCATAAAAATATTCATGTTAATAAAAAAAATTACCCCATTTCATTTTCACTTGTTTAGGTTAGGCATTTGATAAGTTAACTAGCTCACTAGTTCTCGAAATCCAAATTTTAGACTAATAACTTTATGCTATTTTTTAGCACGTGTGAACAAGGGTATTTAGGATTGATTACATTTGGAATGGAGACCTAAGAAATCCTAATCAATAATAAATTTTTTCCCATACCATTTTCATTTGATTTACTTGGTCATTCGAAGAGTTATCTCCTCATGTAAAAATTATGTCTTCTTCTATAGCAAATTTGTCCCTACCTGTAGAAAACTTGTAATACAACTTTCCTTCATCAGTTTTGATCCCCACTACATATGTGGCTTATTATATATGAATAATGACCTCCATCTATGATTTTATGATCACAGGAAGCTCCTAAGACACTCCAACCTTTCCTTTTATTCATTGCAAAAACATAGTAGACTTAGTTTCTTTATCACAAGTATGATGCAAGTAGGTAAATGATACATGAAATTCTAATTCATAGTTTTATGAATTATTCAAGATAAAATAACTTTCTTTTTGCAAGTAGATTAACCTTTGTCCTTTCATGAATTGATTAGTTAGCATTTACAAGTTGAGAAAGTAGCATTTTCATTTCTTGCAAATAGAGTAACAATTCCATTTTTGCAATTAGTTTAGGCTTTGATTTCATGAAATTCACTCCACTACATAAAATCAGCAATGTAAGGACACATTTTATTATTCACATATAGTTTTGATACCTCTTAAGTTTGTACGAACCCTGTGTTGATATTAAAGTTGGTAGCCTTGGCTGTTGCAGTATTCTTCTTGTAATACTGAGGCTGATCACTTTTTGGCACCGTTGTCGAGGAGGTGTCAAAGTATGCATTATTTTATTCCGTAGTTGATTCATTTCTTTTACTTTCTGTAAAAACAAAAAATATCTGCGTTAGACATATTTCATTTCAAAAACAGAAAATTGCAATGTATTAGCATTCTTATTGAAAAAAAATCTCGAACACCACCCCCCCCCCCCATTTGATCACATGATGCAATAAGAGCCACATCACTTTCCACTTTTTCAAGTAGAATAAGAGAAGGTGATAGATACGATAGAAGAAATGGATGGAGATGATGACAATGAAGAAGAACATCTTGGATTTCCCATTCAAAATATTGATGTTAGTGTGTGTATGAAGAACATCCCTCGATCTTTCCTTCCCAACTTCCATGGTATAAGGTTAGAGGATCTAGAAACCTTTCTCTTCAAATTTTAAATCCTTTGTAGATATTATGGTTACTTACTAAACACTCAAAAGTTGAGATTATTTCCAGCAACAATGAAGGATATAGCTCTTAAATGGTTCATGAGTTTAGGGACTAATTCAATAAGATCATGGAATGGTATGAAAAAAGATATTTCTAGAAAAATAGAAAGAACATGATATTAAGGAAGAACTATTTAGAATGACTCAAAAGGAATATGAGAGCCTTGAGGACCTAATAGAGAGGTTCATGTATAATGCTAAGAGGGAAAAATTACATCATTTAGGATCTAACACACTGAAAGCCCTCTTACTTAGAACAATTAGGGATGAGTGGATTCATCTCCTTGATCTCATGAGTAGAGGTGATGTATATCAATTATCACTTGAAGAAATTTGTGAAACATTCAAGTGCATATCAAGAGGAAGGGCAAGAGTAAGTAAACAATCAACCAGATCGGTAAGTCAAGATAAACTTGGAAAATTTCTTGATAACTTTAAAACATAAATTCTTAGCAATCTAAGAGAACAAGTAGAAATGTTAAGAATACAAGACGAGGAAAAATAAGATTATGATATTTTTGTTTTCCATGCAGAATCACATGTTACTAAATATCACTTATCATTACCAAGGTTGAAGGAAGTTTACCAAGAGGATAATGGAGTAATTCAATCACCAAAGTAACTATGTTATGTAGCTCCAAGAGGACCATGGAAGCCAGGTCAACCTAGTATGATGCAAGAACCTAATTCAGAATTTCAAGGTTATGCACATCCATCTCAAAGTAATTGGAACACACCCTTTCCTTGGCAACCTTGCCCATGTCAACCGCAAAAGAAACCTTGGAAACAAGGTTGGAAAGGACCTTATGGGAGAAATCCATAATATCCTCAATATCCCCCATATTCAAATCCATGTTATCCCTACCATCCACCTCCACCACAACCACAACCCCAACCACATCCATCTCAAAGATCCACTCCCACTC
The DNA here is from genome assembly GCA_000404065.3 of Pinus taeda. NCBI lineage: Eukaryota > Viridiplantae > Streptophyta > Pinopsida > Pinales > Pinaceae > Pinus > Pinus taeda. Next base: position 22,521 of record APFE031612786.1, read on the forward strand.
AACTACCTGTATCACCATTTCCAAACCTACACAAGGAAGTAGCTCAGCCCACTTACAATGGTGAGGTAGAACACATCTTTATCTAAGTGATATTCATCTTAGCTCATGAAGAGTATTGCAAAAGGGAGATTCCCTTGACGTCATTGAAGGACAACATTTAGAAAAATGATATTCAAATGAGAAGACCAAAGAATCATGGGCTGCACTTGATGAAGAGCAAACATTAGAATCAAAGATGGAGGAAGTTACATTAAGTTAGCCATTAGATCCTCTATCTGTTCAAGAGAATAATCAGCAAAAAGAAGAAGATCTAAATTTCATGGAAGAAGAAGACATCCAAGAAGATCCAAATTAGCAAGTGGACCAGGGGCATCACAACTATATTGAAATATGGTTCCATAAAATTGTTTACTTGTAGCAACACACTTTTCTTCAACAATTTTTTATCTCATCTCAATCAAGGAATTTGCTCTTTGAAATTCAGTTACATGTTAAATCATATATTTCAAGCCTACACATTAGTTTATTTGTCATCTTGATGTGCACATGGCTCCATTAGAATTATTTTTATACTTGAAACATTTTTTTCAATTAGGGTCCTGATAGAAAAAGTTAAAAAAAAAACAAAAAAAGAGGAAAAAATAAAATCTCAGGTGAAAACAAGATTAGCTCATTGATTGAAAACCTCCATGAGGTGGTCAATGGGTTAGACAAAAGAGAAAAACGAAAATATCCTAGGTGAAAAGCTCCTTTGGGGCGCTTAGGTAGACCAACTAGTTGAAAACATCATTCAGGCAGCTAGTAGGCCTAAAAGAAAAAAATGAAAAAAAGAAAAGGAAAAAATTATTTGCTCCATGTATCTCTCTCGAATGAATGCAGGTGCTCTCTAACCTTTGCAAGAAACAAGAACACTTTAGCATCAAAAGGAAAAATTTGATCAAAAATCTACTCAAAGGAAGTCAAACTTAGGATTTCTCCTCCTTTGCCCACATGCTCCAAAAGTACCAAGGCCATGTTAATCCATCACCCTCATCTATTTCCACCATCCACCCATCATTCCCAAGTTTTTCCCATTCATTTTCCTCACCGTCCTAAAATGCTACAAGAGGGCTCTATTTTGCTATAGGAAGCCAAACTACATAGAGAAAAAAAATTGTTTTATCATATCTTGAAAACCGTGCATCCATTTTCTGATTTGTTTCATAGGAAGATTCATGTGGACTATGGTAACATGATCAAGAAATTTTAGCAAATTCCAGTGCACACTTTTCGAGAAATCGATCTCCATCGTTTACAACCTTTTCTAAATTTTCTCGATATATGTGCATCCATTGGCCAAGATATTTTATGGGGAGGTGCAAAAGGATGATGGAAACATGCTAAAAAAAATTAAGTCAATCCAGTCTACCATTTGAGAGATATGGATAAAACAATTCTACTATAGGAGATTGTCCTGAAATGCTATAGGAGGGACCAAAATTGCTACCGGAGCTAGATCTAATTAGGGAAAGAGATGAAAAGGTCATGTATTCCTTGGGAAATTTTGATATAGGTCCACCATAGCCTCCTCATCCATTTTCCACACCACTTAACATCTTCTCCACTCTCATTTACATCCATGTCCATGAAAAATCTCCATTTTCACACCTTCTTTCATTACTTTCACCACAAGCAAGGTCTTTTATCCTTGTCCATAGATTGATCACAAATTATAAGTGTTTTTGGAAGCATTATCTGAAGGATATTGTTTTCGTAGGAGGGTTTCTTTGACTGCTTTCAATTGCTTTACAAAACCACAATTGATAGCACTAAAATGAAGAACCAATAATCTTGAAGACATTGGAGAGTCATTTCATTAATTTTGGGCAGCTACATGACCTCTACAAATTGTTGCAAGATCATTTTTCATCTTCAACAACAGCCTATGATCCATGGTGGAACCTATATTTTGATCACATGTAACTTCAATCAATAATAATAAGATTCCATCCAATGAGAAATGATTGATGAAAGTGGAATTTTGTACCTCAAAGATAATTCCAACAACTTCATCAATGTTCCAACAGCCTCATGCAAGCGTCAAGTCAATCATCAACTACAACACTCACATCACAAGAATCTCAGTAGTATCATTTTAGCCTAGGATGTGAAGCAACAACAACAACAACAACAAAAATAAGATGCCTTGATTCAAGGCTATTAGCAATAATACCTCCAACAGATTATCACATGCATCTTCAGGATCATTAGTAGCACTGTTAGAACTGCCAAAGGTAGCTTCAAAAGTCATATCAGCAGCCTCAATATCACCTGCAAAAACACATCAATGGTAAGGCTCAAATATGCAATCCTCTAAAACTTTCCTATGAAGTTATTTTAGCTTGAAAAATGTTGCAAGTGTACGAAGGAAAAGGTTTTTTTATAGCAAGAGAAACCTTGGCCTTATATAGCAAATAACTTCACCTTTCTGCCAACACACAGACATATGTGGGAGAGGAACAAGACAAAAGTGAAGAGGACTTGATAAAGTGGGTTGTAATCATTTAGTAGTGATGGACGACAAGGAGAGCGAAGGGATAAGTGAGGGAAACCTCAGTTAACTCAAAGCACTTTGAGTTTATTTTGCAAGCAATGAAAAAAGAGAGAGAAAAATCGAAAAAATAAAAAATAATGAAAAAATAAAAAAATATGGACCCACTACCTCTTATCATGTAAGGAGTAGCGGCTATGGGATTTGGATTCGTTTCTATAGGAGAAAAAATAATTGCTATAGGAAGAACAAATTTGCTATAGGAAGGAACAATTTGTTGTAGGAAGTTATCAAGCTACTACAGGAAGGCAAATTTCACCCAGAACAACCACTAGAGACTTGGGAGGAAAGGAAATGTTCAAAGGAAAAGTAAGTAAAAAATCTTTCTCTCCAACATTTGGCATAAGGATTCCAAAAGCACCTCAATCATTGAGAAAAAGTACTCTGCAAATTTACAGTTTGGATTCTAGTAAGAGAAAAAAAAATTGGAATGGTTGAGCATTTTCTTAAGAATATGGTGTGTTGAATAGGGAAAGGATGCATCTTGTAATTTTTCTTTCCTCAACCTTGAAACAAGAATGTCAAAAACTTCTTTTGTTACAACAACGTTCACTGTATAGGAACCTACAGGGTCTGCAAAAGTGCTACAAGAAAGTCACAATTTGCTACAAGAAGCTTGGTAGTGGACAACATTTCCCTCAAACCATATGAAAGTGTAGATAATCATGAGTAAAAGGGTAAGTACAAATTTTATCCACCAATGCTTGGCATGAAAACCCTTAAAACTCTCTCAATCCTCAAATTCATACTCTATAGCTGCCACATATTTAAATAGTAGTAAGAAAAATCAATGAATTTGTGTCATTTAGGATAAAGTGTCTTAGGTTGCATGTTGAATTCAACCTTCTCCTCAGCATCATAAAAAGAACATCTACTCTACCCTTGTTTCCATAAACACTCTCACTCTCATAGAAGAAAAGAGAAACTACTTGTTCTACATTGATAAAAGTTTATTGAAGTCATGAAAGGAGAGGGAGAATCAAAGGAATGGTGGGAAATTGAGATAAACACAAATATTATCCAATAGGGTCAGTTACATCCACATTAGTATGGTATATCATGAAAGTCATATGAGGCATAAGAAAATAACAAAAAGGCAAGAATATGGATAGGTTGTTAAGAGGATGAGCAACAATTTCAGTAGGGGGGTATGATGGGTGTCTAAATTAGACACAAATTAAGGCCCATCTAACCTTGCTTAGGCACATGAAGGCTATATTAAACCTCTCCTTCTACACTTAATATTTTTTTTAGATTTAATGTGTTCATTAGCAAGGTTTAAAGATAATTGCATATTTGTGTCTAACATTATTTATTTTTGTAGAATATTGTGAGAATATTGGGAAAATTGAATATTTGGAGGAGGAGATAATCTAGGGACTTTCTCCCTACTACAGGAGGATCAATATTGAATAATCAATCAATGGGATATTATGAAAATATTGCATAAATTCTAGAGCTCCAATGATTGAGAAAATCTAGGAATGTGTTCCATGTCATTTAATGTAGATTCCTAGTGGTGGGAACCATATCCACTATTTGAGGGATTTTAGATGGGAAAGCTTCCTCCTTTCAAGGAGAATTCTTCCTCATCATTTTATATAAGTAGCAATTCTAATTATACTCTAAAGGCATCTATGTTTTATTATTATTGTGGAGAAAACTTGTATTTTGGCAGCTCCACTTTCATTTCTAGCAGGGATGTACTTAGAATGATTCAAATAATGAATATTGGTGCCATTTTTAGCTTCTAAAGCTTGGTCTTCTTCATAGGAATCTGGGTATCCTTGGTCTTGGCCATCCCAGGAGCCTCAGAGCCCTTTTTTATAATTTGATTTTCTTCTTTTCACTTCTTATTCACATGTATCTCTTATTCTTTTTTATCCTATTTCTACATTTAGTATTGATGCTTCTTTTGTTGTAAGATTGGGTTAAATGGTTGAAGTGAGTTCTTTTTCGGGCTATTTAGAGAGTCACATTTATGATTTCATCCTTGGAATAGCTTTGTAAGGTCAGAGTCATCATTGAGCTACTTGGATTAGTTTACTTACGGACAAATCTAAAATTTGTGGAAGTCCCTTGTAGCGAATAGTAGTAATTTTCTATTATTTTTTCGAACATGTTAATGAGTTTCATTTGAGTTTAATCCACTTGAATTAGATCACAAAAAAAATCAGGTTAATAAAAAAATTTACCCCATTGCATTTTCACTTAATTAGGTTAGGAATTTTATAGGTTAACTAGATGACTAGTTCTCAAATTTCCAAATTTTAGACTAGTATTTTTCTGTTATTTTTTAGCACATATGAACAACGATATTTTGGAGTGATTCCACTTGGAATGGAGACCTAAAACAGCCTACTCAATAACAAAATTTGTCCTATCCCATTTTCATTTTATTTACTTGGTTATTTGGTGAGTTATCTCCTCTTGTAGCAATTATTTCTTTTCATGTGGAAAATATGTCCCTTCTTGTAGCAAACCTATAACACCACTTTCCTTCATCAATTTTGATCTCCACTATAGCTATGACATAGTCTAGATGAATAATTACCCTCAACTATGTTTTTATGATAAGCGTAAGCTCCTAAGACACTCCAAACTTTCCTATTATTCACTGCAAAAACATAGTAGACTTAGTTTCTTTATCACAAGTATGATGCAAGTAGGTTACTAATTTACAAGCAAGTGTGAACTAGGCAAATGGTACATGCAATTCTGGTTGGTAGATTGATGAATTATGAAAGATAAAATAGCTTTATTTCTGCAGGTATATTAATCTTTGTTTTTTCATGAATTGATTAGTTAGCATTTACAGGTTGAGTAAGTAGCATTTTCATTTCTTGCAAATAGAGTAACAATTCCATTTTTGCAATTAGTTTAGGCTTTGATTTCATGACATTCACTCCATTACATCATATCAACAAAAGAAAGGCACATTGTATGCTGCACATATAGTGTTGATACCTATTAAGTTTGTGTGAACCCTGGGTTGATAATTAAAATTAGTAGCCTTGGGAGTTGTAATATTCTTGTTGCAATACTGAGGCTCATCAATTGTGAAAATTCTAAGGCATTTAGAATACATATTCATGGTCAAAGGAAGGTTGAAATTAGTAGGGATTTAATGTTCAATGAAGAAGTTTCCCTTGGGAAAGAAAAGGACCTTCATCTGCCTCCTGCTACTAAGAAGAATAATGATGATATGGATATTTTAGATGGTCCTTCCATGCCTAAATCTGAGAGAGATATTGTTGATGATCCCATGGAGCCCATGGACCCCTTAGATCCCACTCCATATGATCCTCCTACCAGAAAGAGGCTACTTTGGGTTCGTGACACATTATAGGATGACGAGGGACATGTTTTCATTCAAATATCATTTAGAGAAAGCAAGAATCCATGTAGGTACCAGGGATATGTTGCAGCCATGAGCATTATGACTAAAGTCGAACCTCCCAACTTTGAAGAAGCCATGAAAGAACAATTTTGGAAGGATGCTATGGCTAAAGAATATCAATAACTTATGAAGAATGATGTATGGGATGTTGTGCGGAGACTAAAAGGGAAATCTATGGTGACTTCAAAGTGGCTATTCAAGTTGAAACAAGGAGTTAATCGTAGCATTAAGAAATATAAAGTAAGGTTTGTGGCTTGAGGATTCTCCCACGAAGAGGGAGAATATTATGATGATATATTTGCACTTGTGGTTTGATATACAACCATTCGTTTGATATTTTTTCTTGTTTCAAGTCAAAGATGGACTCTTCATCAGATGGACATGAAGACAACATTCCTCCATGGCATGTTGCAAGAAGAAGTGTACGTTTAGTAGCCACAAGGATTTGTAGTAGAGGATTGAAAGAAACATGTTTGCATGTTGAAGAAGGCATTGTATGGCTTGAAACAAGCCCCATAACATGTACGCCCACATAGATAGTTATCTAGTAAAGCTAGGATTCACAAGAAGTAATGTCGATCCCAACCTATAATTTAAGGTTGTCCAAGGCATGTCATTGATTTTAGTTTTATATGTTTTACGATCTATTCTTGACAAGTAGTGAGCCCCTAATGATCGAGTGTAAGAGGGAGTTAGTCTCTGAATTCAAGCTGAAGGAACTTAGACTCATGCACTACTTTCTAGGCCTTAAGGTGTGGAAAAGGCCCAGTGACATTTTCCTCTCTCAAGGAAAATGTGTTATGAAGTTGTTGGAGAGATTTGGAATGATAGAATAAAAGTCCTTTCACGCATCGATAGAAATTAATTTCAAGAAGTTATGTGGAGAAGTTGCAAGACCCAATTTGGAAAATTTGTCTGAATATAGAAAGTTGATTGGGCTCTAATGTTCTTCATGAACACACTTTCGGACATATGCTATGAAGTGAACACATTGAGTAAATTCATCACCGAGCCCCTCCACGCACATTGGATCACTGCCAAACATATTTTGAGATATTTTCATGGGATGATCACCCTTGGTCTGAGATATTTTGCCGGAGATGTTTGACTTCGTGGATATATCGATGTTGACTGGGCAGGAAACATTGTAATTAAGAAGGGTATGTTTGGATGCTGTTGTAGTCTTGGATCTGCTATGATATCTTGGATGAGTAGGAAAAAAAATTCCATAGCATTGAGTACCACTTAGGTAGAGCCTTCTTGCCTAGATTCACAATGCCACACGATCCACCCAGTGAACTTCAGTGACATGGGTATCATATGGTGTTGGGTGTTGTTGATATTGGGTTGTTCATGGATGTGGCTATCTCTAATGTGAGGAATCACAAGACTAATGGGGTGGAGACTAAGGATGGTGTCCACCAAGTCGAGGTTTTGGATTTGGAGAGAGAATTGGAGGCCAAGAAGCTAAATGGGTGAATTATGGTGCTACATTGCAGGTGAGTGATCCATAATTCTCCAATTGGGTTGGAGTGGATTGGGTTGACTTCTAGCTAGAAGGAACTCAACTGGGGTTGAATTTTTGCAGGTAATTCATATGAGTCTATCCAACATAGGAATAAAGCCAAATAAAATTACATTCACATGTGTCATCGCTACTTGAATTCATGCAAGCATGGTATAATAAGGCTTTCATGAGTCGAGAGCATCAAATTAAACCCAACATGAAGAAATATGCATGTATTGTTGAACTTCAATTATATCATGGTAAAATATCCTCTCTACAATCCTAGATTGAGTTTTTGCAAGGCTTCTAGAAATAGACTATGAGACAAACTTTGATATGCTTGGCATTTGGAAGCTTTAAGCCATCTTGATACAAAAGCTAATGGGTTAGCAAATAACATAGCAAAATACACATTAGAAAACAACTTGTGGGAATTGGAATATGAAAAAAAAAGCTTGGAGTTGAAGACATAACAGAAGAAATCTATCAAAAGCAAGGATTAGGAAGGATTGAGTTTCTAAGCTACATTAGACAACAACTCATGGGAATCAGAATAATGCACAACAAAAGGCTGGAGCTGAAGACAAGGGAAGAAATCATCCAAAATCGTGTGCAATGAGGATAGACAAGGATGGAAATGTCTAAAAGGTTGTCTTTCTCATATAATATTTTCCCCTTTTCATGGAAAATTAGGTTGTCATTTATTCCTCAAATACATAGGATGAAAATTTAGTGTTCAATCGGAGCTTATTTACCTGTGTCATAACACAATTGTTATTGATGTACCATATCTTATCGAGCTGGTGTAGGAAGACCTGTGATATTGAAGACAAAGGATAATGAATGGTCATGTTGACCAATCACTTTCAGATGTTGGTGGGGAAAACAAAAATAATTCTATTCCCCCTTTTTCCCTCTAATATTTAGATATGCAATGGCTCAACTTAGTTGGAATGTTCTTAACTGAAATCTCTATGCGACTAGAACCAAAGATGTCATTACTAGCTCTATTTAAAAAAAATCATTCATATTGATTGAGCTAACATATTACATTAATAAAATTACAACTATTATCTTTTTCATTGTTAATATTTTTGAAACAGAAGGATGTTAAAATATGTACTACGTCAAATATGTTTTTTCCTCCTTATTAATGAAAAGAATATACCATATGTGGAAAATTACAAAGAAGGAGGTTGTTGTACTTTACTACAATTCTTACACATGGTAAAAATAATAGTTATGTTTATTTCTTTAATTCAGAGATGTTGAAGTGAAAAAACCTAGAATATGTGGAAAATAATAAAGGATGAGATCGTTGTATTTCACTAAAATTTCTACACAAGCTAAAAAATGGAAAAGCTTCTAATTTTTTGAATTCAAAATCGTTGAAGTGAAAAAACATCTATAAAACACAAAAACGCATATTTCTGTAGTCAAATATGTGTTAATATCTTAGTGACTTGATCTTAAGTTTTTCCATTTGATGGCCAAGCTGCCAAATGCAATCCTTGAGCCTTAATCTCTACAAGAAATTCAGACTTCGTTGCCCTTTAATTCTACCCAGATTACTAGACTATGTTTTTCCATAAATATTCTAATGTTGGAAAGCGACCTCAAATTTTGGGTGCCCCTTAGCCAATACTAAAACTCTCTCCCAAAAGTGAAGTGTCTAGCCGTTAATTTTTTTAGCATTGCAATTCAGTCTAGAGACATGCTTGATTCTTGTTGACGTTACTGCACTTAAGTGTTGAGGGGCACATAAAAGAAGGAAAAGCATCCCTTTTACAACTCTTCAATCTTGAGGATGTTTTCAACTTTTTTTGAGGTCCTGAATTAGTGGAAAGAAGAAATATCTAAGATGAAGTTGCGGACAAGATAGGAATATCTTTCTCTCCTTTTGAAAATTGTTTTCATGTGAAATTTTACAATTTTTCAAATCTCAATTGTAAAGGCATTTTAGACAAGCATGCTGGATTCCAACTTTAATTCAAACATCTCCACTCAACTCAATTTCAAGTTAGAAAATGTTTTCCAAAACAACAATAATAACCACCACACAATTCCGTGATATTGACTTCATGCCAGTCATTGTTTTCTCTATGAAAAACTTAGCATTGTGAACCCCATATTTTTCATTTAACATAGGATGTGTTCCTGCATTTGGGTAATTGTTTCCTTCTTCCTTATTATATTTTTACTAAATCCAAATATACTCGGATATGATCTCTATCTTTATATTGCCCCATATTATGCCAATCTTCAAGGTACATTGTTCTATTATTCATGTCTTTTTAGGATTTTTTTGCATCTAAATAGTTAAAACTCCCTTGGGTTGTTTCCTTCTCTCACATTCCATTAGTGCCAATAGATATTACTTGATTCACAAGAGAATAAAGTTTGAGAGCTGCCTACAACTCGTAAGTTAAGAAAATAGATTTAATTTAATATGAATTTTGAAGCAACTACTTTCTTATTTATTATTTTATGATTCATTGCTTCCAATATAAATTGTCTTTCCTAACTCTCAATTTTACATGCAAAATTGACTTTGGATTTCTTCCTATATCTAGATATCTTTCACATAGAATGTTTGGTATGAGTCTTATCTTTGCAACAGGATTTACAAAGATTTTAATATGTTGGTGAACATAGCCAATATGGACATATGCAGTTATTGAATAATTTTTTATGTGTATAGGCCACAACTAACTTTATAAGATTTTTTGAAAACTTCATTTTGTAAATGAACATTGCAAAAAGATAAAATCTTAATTTTTATGTTACATGTGATTAATAAGTTATATACCAATATTGAGAGGAGAAATGCTAATATAAATAAATTAAAGTTAAAGTCAAGATTAACATTTACTTCAATTTTCTCTACTTGGGATAGCTCAATTAGCAGTGGTCGTGGAAATGAAGTCTCATCGAACCGAAAGCCTTTGGTTCAAATCTTATGCTATCCCCTAATCGAGGTGTGAAGTTGGACATGATGAAGATGTAGTCTTACCAAGTTTACAAAAAATAAATAAATAAATTGAAACCAAAAATATAATTTTTTAAACATTAAAAAAGTACACTAAAAAACTTAAGTTTAATATTTCAATTATTATTTGCTTGATTATAGAAACTAAAGTACAATTTCTTCCATTTAAAAAAACCTATGTGCGTCTCCTTACACCTTTTGGGGCAATTGCTAGTTTTTATTTATATTATAAAAGGGATATGTGTGAGCTCCAAGTTGAACAGGGAAAGAATTACACATCTCTCTTATACTAAGTTGTAGAATGCACCTTTCTACTTAACAATTAATAGTCTCTGTTTGTAGATGAAAAACTTCATAAAATAAGCATTTTTTTTCCCATGGAAAAATTCATAATTTCATTAATGGAAGAAATTACATTTTGTAGATGCATATGCATATTTTGATATTTCCATTGACCAAAAGAAAAATGATGAAATATAAAAAAACCACTACCACTATCATCTGGGTAGTAGCCCCAACATAGTCAGGGAGGAGTCCAAAAAAAGTACCATAAACAGTCAAGTAAATATTATCTAGGTCCATGCAAGGAGATAATACCCGAAAATAAGTACAAAGGCAATCATAATGGCCTCATAAACAGTTCATAAACAACAAAATAAATATGTACAAAATCTGAGATAAACTGTCCAAAAATTAGACCATTATGTCCATAAATGGTCTATGATAGTTCTGATAGCTAGCACCATCAATCTGCTCGATGATCAGCTAGAGGCCCTGCTCCTAGTTCGCGCCTTCCTTGGAAAGACGGTCAGCCTCTGAGTTCTGCTCCCTGTAGATGTGATTACATGAAAAGAAATCAAAATTGGAGATCAATCTTAATGCATCGTCAAGAATGTATCTTAATGAGAAAGACCACCAAAAGGAATGCTTATTTAACCAGTCGCAGACAACCTTAGAGTCACCAAACAGTTGTAGAGCATGGCAGTCCTTCTCTGTTGCAAATCAGATGATGAAATAGGTTGCTAAAAGTTCAACAAAGTTATTTTTGTCCCCTCACAATCCCATGGATAGCCTAAAGGAGTGCCTCTCAGATAGGTGAAGGATAGCCCCCCCCCCCCCCCAACAACCATCTGCTTGCGCGGCTTCGTCAAAAAAAGCTCAGGGACGGTTGGGATCTATCAGTTCAGGAGTGATGAAGCAAGTTTGAGTTATGGATGGGTCATCAGGGATGAAGTCAAAGTATGCTTTGATCAAGGCTGCAATGATAGTCCATCTAGGAGGGGAATTTTGGAAAATGAGTTGATTATGGGCAATCCAGATAGTCCAACAGAACAATAAGGGGATATTTCTTAATTTGGGGTGGGTAACAGAGGAATACCAATTGTTCTAGGTCTCGTTCAGGGTGCCCAAATGCCAGGAAAAAGAGGATGGGATGGCAGAAGATACAAGGTTCCATAAGAGGTGAATATTCAGGCAGTTCAAGAAAATGTGGGAAGCAGATTCACCCTTCTTGTTGCAGAAATGACACCAGTGTGGGCCAAAGAAGGATCGATTCATTAGGTTTTCCCCCATTGGAATTCTATTTCGAAAGATGCACCACATTAAAAGTCTGGATCTAGGATGCGCCTTGAGTTTCCAAAGGTGTTTCCATCACTTTTGTAGAATGGAGGGCTTTCGAGATTCCGCCAACACAACGTATCCCTCCTTTGGAGTGTGTCTCCCTAATTTTTCCAACGCCCAGATGATCTTGTCATCACCCCCAATCAATCTGATATGAGCCTCTAGGAGAGCTTGTATATAGTTCCTCCAGTGCTGCTTCCATGGTGGAGGAATGTTAAGTTGTATGTAGGACTTCCAATCCTGTTGAAGAAAAGAGGTATTGTACATCCAGGCAAGTGACATCTAATAGACCGAGGTTGCTTCCATAACACTCTTGATAAGTTTCAAATGGCGAGCACAGGGTAAAAATCTTAAGTGCCAAGTACTTAGCCGCTTTTGTAACTTAGCTATGAGCCAAGTCTAGTCTGCTATATTATATCCAATCGGTTTTAACTTATATCCCAAATATTACAACCCCTCCTCCAGAGCAATCAATGTAAAGTTAAATCTGTGGAGCATGTAATGAATTTCATGCTAACTGCAGGTCGCAACCGTTAATGTAGATTTTCCTTCATTGATGATCATACCAGTGGCCGTTTGAAATAAGGAAAATATGTCTCTACTCGAAGTAATATCCCGCACACTTCTGTTGAGAAAAATTAGCACGTCATCCACAGAAAGGAGGTGAGTGAGCGTGCATTCATATGTAATCTTAATGTCAGATGGTCTACCTCTCCGATGCTCTTCCGTAATTAATTGTCCGAGCCCTTCCATAATCAAGAGGAAAAGCAGAGGGGAGAGAGGACACCCCTATCGAAGGCCACAAGTTGACGAGAAGAAAGGGGATGCACTCTCGTTGACCAAAACATTGAAATTTATGTTAGTAATACAACCCATGACCGATTTAATGAAAATGAAGGGGAAACCAAGGTGGGTGGGGAGCATTCACAGATATAACCAGTTCACCCAGTCAAAAGATTTAGATAAATCCACCTTCATTATCATACCTTTGCCCTTCCTGCTATGTAGAGTGTGTAAAACCTCCTAAGCCGTTCCAATCACTTCATGAATTTGTCTATCCTTCAGGCACGCAAATTGTTCAGGTAGGATGTGCTTAGATAATACGGGCTTCAATTTGTTTGCAATGATTTTGGCAATAATATTATACAAACAGTTACAAAGTGAAATACAGTGAAATTATGCAAAGGTGGACGGATTGTCAACATTTAGGATCAAAGAAATGAATGTGGATGAGATGGTATCTTCCATTCAACCCGAAACCCTAGACTCCTCCACCACTCTAAGCAGATCCAGACCTATCAACTCAAGAAAAGCCAAGTAAAATTCGATGGACCATCCATCAGGTCCAAGGCTTTTGTCCTTCCTAAAACACTTTAAAGTATCCTCCAACTCCCCCAAAGTGACCTCCTGAATCAAGTCCCCCTCCACGTCTTGATCCACAAATCTTGGGAAGCGCTGTGCAACCCTGATAATTTCTACTAAATTAATCTCCCCTAGGTCACTGTAGGCCTGTTTAAAATGTAAGTTTGCTAGAGAGGCGTGCTGGGGGAAAGTATGTGCTATCCTCCCCTGTTCATCTTGCATTTGCCAAATAGTGTTGGCATCCTTCCACCCATTTGCAAATTTATGAAACAATTTAGTATTTGCATCGCCTCCCTGAATCCATATGGCCCTGCTCCTCAATCTCCATTTGTCTTCTTTTTATTTTAATAACTTACCACGGGTTGAGTAGAGGGATGTGATGTGAATCTTGTGCTCCTTAGACTTGTATAGCCCTCCCTGCTCTTTTTCAAAAACCTCCAATTCATACTCAATCTGTTTCAATGAATGATCATCCTGCAGTGTTTTGTGATGGGGCCAATTTTTAGGCAACTTCTTTAGCTTCGATAAGTTACTAATAAAACCAGTTGAAGCTATGCCTCCAACCCTTGGTGGGTTAGATTTCCAAAATCAGTGACCATGTTGATATAAGGAGCATCCTTAAGCAAGATAGTACTGAACTTAAAACGACCCTTCGGCCTGTCGCTTCCACGACCTATTTCCATGTAAATTGGCAAGTGATCCGAAACGCCGCTAATACCCACCCATTGTCTAATATTGTGGCCCCTATCCATGATCTGTTCCTTGACTAGAAATCAATCCAACCTCCTAGCAAGGCCACTTTCACCCACCCTATTATTCCTCCAAGTAGCCTGTAATTTTGCAACAGGGATGTCTATCAGGTGGTGAAGTTCCAAATATAGACGAGAAGTAGTTTGAGAGAGAGTCCGATTGAGCATGCTGACCCCAAGATTCGGCAAAGCCTATTGAAAAATTTAGGTCCCCACCAACAATTAGGTTTCCAGCAGAGAAATGTTCCAAATCAAGAAGGTGGTCCCAGAAAGCTGGGCGATTCAGGCAAGGACCATAAATATTGACAACTCTGAAATGGGACCCCAACTCAACAGAGTGTACATCGACCCCAGTAAAGCCCCTCCCACCCCAACAACTGATTTCTTTAATAGATCTAGAATTGATGCCCAAAGCAAGTCCTCCAGATCGGCCATGTGCATCCAATCCTGTAAAGCTCCAACCCAGTAGATAAAGTTCCAGGGTTCTTGCAATATCGCATGCTTGTCCTAAGGTCTCCTGAAGGAAAATGATATCCAAAGATTCGGCAGAGAGTAGCCAATGGAGTGCTATTTTTTTGTTGAGCCTAGCAAGCCCTCTGCAATTGAAGGATAGGATCTTCATGGAGGGGGTTCGGGTAGGGTAGTTCTTTCTCTAAGAACCTTAGTGATAGTGGATTGCTTTCCCAAAGCAATGTCAACATTCGCTTGAGCTTGTGCAATTTTGAGATCAGAAGGATGGCCTCGAGAGGATTTGGTAGCGGGGGTGGTGGAGAATGTCCAGTCCAACCTGGTCCATAGATGAAAGCCTCGAATGAGACCAGGTATTGTATCGAGGGGCCGAGGTCTCCAGCAATGTGGTCGAGGTCTGCAAAGCGGGGGTAAAAAAGCAGAACAGGGGAGTGGGGGCAAAGGCGGTGAGGGGGGGGGGGGTGATGGCACAAATGCTAGTAACAAGGGACTCCAGAGGGACATCAGTACCCAGACTCAATAACTGTTCAGATATTTTATTATGAATATCAGAAAAGCATTGTGAGGAGGGTAAGTGAAAATAAAGCATACCCGAAGAAAAGGAATCCCCCGAGGCCGTCGATGCCGAGCTAGGAACAGGTGGAGGGGCGTGAAGTGGCGGTCGACCACACTTCCTCAGAGTGTTCTTGGCTTGCTCCGCTGAACGCTTATGAGGGCTCGATAATGTGCCTGTTCCCCCAGAGTGAGGAGTAGAAATTCGATGAAATTCCTCAGTGGCTCGAGGCAATTCATCTCTAGCAGGGTCTCCATGTGATAGAGCATCTTGTATCGGCGCAACCTGGGCAAAATTCCTCACTGATTGCCTGCTATTCCATTTGTTCAATGGGCAATCTCTGAAAAGGTTCCCCACCTTGTGGTAGCACCTACATCTAAAGGAAACCCCTTCATAGTCTAACATTTTTCTCCAAGTCGAATCCCTCCATTGAATATTGATGTATTCCGGGAGTCCTCCCGAGAGGTCCAAGTGGACTAAGATCCTGGCATAAGCCATTCTTCCTGTAGTGATATATGATTCATCATGAGTAAGGTATGTGCCCATGGCATCCCAAATCTGTCTAGAAATCTGCTCCGTCTAGAAATGTACAGGAAGACCCGGGAGACATACCCATACCGGACCAATCCTCGCCTTTTCAGTCTCTTGGTCGAACATTGGAGTCCATTTTTGAAGGAGGACTGGTGCATGGTCAATGTGCCAAATAGTAGTGAGGACCCAATTGGTTTGGGCAATGCTCTTAAAGCGGAGAGCAAACCAACCCCTCACAAAGGTTTGAACATGAGGGGGTTCTGACAAGTGATGTCCCCAGACCTCCATCATCCACTTCTGTAACTGCTCCACACTATAGTGTCTGCCCCTAACACATCCAACAAGTACCTTTTCAGTCGAGTCCATTGCCTCACTAAAAGCTGTGTCTTCAGCAAGTTTCAAGAAGAGCTCGTTGCTGCTCAAAGGGAGGCACTTCTTCCTTTTAGATGGCCCTGTATGTTTCTTGTTCAGTGCTACCGCCGTCCTATCCTCCAGGTAGTCCGCTAGAGCAACCTTATCCTTTAAATTATCGAAAAACCCTGAGATGATGCCAATGTCTGTGAAATTTCCCTGAGGGGGGGGATTCGAGAAGCCTGCGCATCAGTGCTTGACGCTGGTGTGAACCTAAATACTGTGAAAATTTCTCGTGATGCAAGCAGATCAGACTAATCGTCCGCAGATGCAGAGCAGGAGAACTTCTCGACTCAGACGCAAGACTGGACTCAACCGAATGCCCCTTACTTCGTAGCTCGATCTTATTTATAAGCTCGACGGGAACAAACATTCATGAGTTCCTTTGTACAGACTGATGACTCATTTTGAAAGTACCCCGACAGATGCCGAAGTGCTTTGTACAGACTGATCACTCATACTTGGACAGATCTGGATAGATCGCCGAAAGTTAGATTCGAGCATAGGACAATATCGTCCTATGTTATCTCATCCCTACTCTTTAACAGAGAGCTAGAGGCATGTGGGGACCGAATCGTAGTACTAACATACTATTTACACAGAGGAAATTCATAAGTGAACCCTCGAAAGACTGAAATGACACAAAGGAAGAGATTTGCAAATCTCAAAATGTACAAAGTGGAGATTCCAGGACGAGGGAATCCACGAAAGCTCGTCTGGCACCATAGTCGGCCGAAAAGACAACACTTTAGTTCATGGTGTAATATTCGATCTGAGGATGCGTGTAATGCTGGTACCTGTAATGTTCAACAAGGAAATTATTGAAGTACTGCACTCTGATTTCTTTCTCTGATTCCCACATCTGAGAATTATTCTGATTGGGTGGCTCCATAAAATTGATGGGATGGTATGGATTTAAAGTGGTGTCAACTTGATTGTGAAAATATTCATAATTGGTACTAGAGGATATCATTCTTGCTTTATACTCATTCGTGACAAACCATCTGACATGCCCACAATGCCTTATTGCTTGTGAAAAGGCTAAATCACTTATGTCAGCAATATGCTCTACACTCTTGTATACTATTCCACTCATATAGGCTCTTGGTTCACTGAATCCAGGTATTTTAAGTATCTGTAGAGTATATGGCTTTATGGTCAACCCCGAGAGGCCATAGATCTTCCACCATTCAACGAACCAGTCAGGTGTAGGATCCTCTTGTTCTAATGCATCAACATACATACCTTCGAATAGGAAAGAAGCTTGTATGGAATAGAAAAAGTTTGTTGAACAATTTTGAATGTTCATTGCAGAGTAGAAGCATTCTCTTTGCCTGTCAGGATCATAATCCTCGCGATGAAGATGATTGCCAAACCTTCTAAGTGTGATATGATAGCTTGTCATTCTATCATCATCATCATCATCTCTCTCAAGTGTATAGTGTATACTGTCGATATGCTCCAGATATTCTAAAGCTTCCACTGATTCTTGGTTCATCTCATCTTGCATAGTTTTTGTCCATAGATATGGGATACCTTCACGATGCCTGATTTCCTTAATTGGGTACCAATCTCTTTCATGGATAATTAATGGAGTTTCAAGCATGTCACTTATCCAACCATTTGGTGTTTCAAGTTCAACAGTGCTTTCGCTTCTTCTGATGTAGTTACACTGTAGACTTAAAATTGAGTGTCCAGACAGAAACTCTCTGCTCAGCATATCTGCAAAACTGTTTTTGCTTCCCTGTATGAATTCAATGTCAAAATTATATTGACTGAGCTGCATTATCCATCTTACCATTGCAGCATCTTCAAAATCACATTTGCGAATTGCAGATTGCAGAGGCTGACAATCTGTCCTTATTGTGAATTTGGTGTATATTACAAAATCTCGGAATTTAGCAATTCCCAAACAAACTGCTCTGAGCTCTTTCTTCAGACTTGACCAATTCAGTTGATTCTTTTCCCAGAGGCCAGAAGCATATTGGCATACTTCTATGCCATTTTTCTTATCAGGAACCTTCCGACATAGGGCTGCTCCCCATCCTTCATAACTTGCATCAGTCATGATTATTTTCTCCCAATCTTCTCTGATTGGAGAAAGAGGTTGAATGCCTTTTACCTTTTCTTTAATTGATTTTACAGCCTCTGTGCATTCTTCATTCCATGGGATAGGGGCTTTCTGGAGTCTTTTATTTAACAACTTTCTCTCCTGAGCACAATGCTTGATAAACTTTGAAATGTAGTTGAGACTCTCTAGGAACCGCTGCAACTGAGTCTTGTCTTTGATTTCGTCTGGAAAATTATCTACAAAATTCAGACTTCTTTGGATTACAGTATATGAACCATACTGTATGTTATATCCTAGGAAGTCAATCAAGGGCCTGAATAATTTCATCTTGGACTCTGATAATACTATTCCCATCTCTTTGATCCTGCATAGAAAGATTTTCAAATGTTTGATATGGTCAGAAATATTATCAGAATGAATCAATAAATCATCAATGTATTTTTTCAAGAATCCTTCCATTCCTTCAAAAGTTTTGTCCATAATTCTCTGGAATGCAGAAGGAGCATTGATTAGGTCGAATGGCATGATGTTCCATTCATAATGTCCTTCTGGAACTGAGAAAGCAGTCTTCCATTTATCCTCTTCTTTTATACCTACTTGCCAAAATCCAGACTTCAAATCAAACTTGGAGAAGATCTTTGATCTGGATATTTGTGCAAGTATCATTGGGGGTTTAGGCAATGGATAGGCATCATAATCTAAAATATCATTCAGGGGTTTATAATTCACAACAAGCCTTGGTTTACCCCTGGCAATCTCAGCATGTTTATTTACATAAAAAGCAAAGCATGCAATTGGACTTTTGCTCTTTCGGATCAATCCTTTCTTTAGCAGATCCCTTATTTCGGCTTTGCATAATTTCATTTGTTCTTCATTCATTGCTACTGCTTTGGATCTTCTCAATTTTCCACTAAAGTCTCTTTTGAGAGGAAGATCCACTTCCTGCTTCTTGATATGCCAAAAGGCATTTGGATCATCTGAGCATCATTCTTTAAATTTAGCAATGAGATCTGCTATTTGAGTAGCAAATTTCCCACTATCCAAATTCTCTTCTGTTTTTAATATTTCTTTCTTTGTTTCCATTTTGGCCAACAGATTCTGCATTCTGTCAATCCTTTTCAATCTGTTTGGTGAATTAGAATTAATAAATGGAAAAAATATTTCTTTACCTCCCAAGCTAACAAAATATCCATACCTTTGACTGTTTACATCAAGCTTGGCTCCATGCTTTTCAAAATTCTGGAAGAATGGTGTGCCGAGATACATTGCACAATCCATTCCTGTGACCACTGGACAAACTAGATGAACACCAACTTTGTCATCTAGAAACACATCTATCTCTGCTTCATGTCTGGTGGTGATTTCACCACTGGCTGTAGTAATCTTTGGACAAGCAGTTGACCTTCGATGGTTCATGCCTACTACAGTATCACTCACAATGTTGAGTCTGGAACCAGTATCCATGAGAAATTTCCAGTATTCATACTGGTTCCCAACCTTAACTTTCATTCTTATGCAATACATAACATCTTTGTTTATTATATTGCATCCAAAATCTGTTTTGTCTTTTTCTTCTTCTTCTTCTTCTTCTGAAACGTCATGTTGCTTGCCATGTGTTGTGAGTGGATTCATATGGAAAGTCCAATTTTCTGACTTTCCTGAAACATCAGGATTTTTTCAAGATGATGCTCCTTGGACTTTCATCAATCTTACATTCAAATCTTGATGGTTCTCAATGCACAATCTCCTATTTTCTTTTATCGTCTTTCTCAGTTCTTTGATTGCCTTATGAACTGCAGGTAGAGTTTGAGGCAAATCTTCTCCAAAATCTTCATTTCGGAATTGCCGAGTCAATGCTTCAACTGAGAATAATGAGGCAGGTGGCACATATCCCTTATTAGGAGATTTTTTTGAGCTGGATGATGGCTTATTAAAATGATCTGTCAGCAATAATTTATACATTTCTTTAATTTGAAGATCTGTTGCAGCCATCATCTGCATGAACAAATTCCTGCTCACTTCATCTTCTTCTGACTTCATCATTCTGACTGTGTTACAATTGCAGATGTCTGGATCACTGCATTCACAGTCTTTACATTCTATGCAGTGAGGGTCTCTGCACCATTCTTCATCTGAGGAGTCAGTAGAATAAACATAATTTACTTCTTCTTCTGTATCAGAGTCAGAAGATACTAATTCATCACAACTACTAGGTAAATCAAAGAAATTAATTTTCCCTTTTTTGTTTCTGTATGTTATTTTCTTCTTTGATTTTTCAGTCTTCTTTTCTGGGCAATTTGGAGTTGTGTGGCCTTTTTTTTTGCAATTGTAACAGATGATCTCTTTTTCCTTAGAGAACATTCTTGTATGTTTATAAGGCTTTATTTTGCTGTGTCTTTTTTTTCAATTTATCTTTGGAAAACTAAGAATTCTTTTGTTTGAAATGTTTTTTCTTTCTTCTATGCCCTCCAGAATTGTCTGGTTTTCCAAGATGCCATTGTTTACATAGTTGCTAGTATCCATGTGGCTTTTTGGGATTTGTTGCTGCCCTAGCAATATTCATTTGTGAACAAAGCTCAACTATGATTGCTTTGACTGCTTGCCTAATTATCCCAAATTTATAATCTCCAATTTTTCCTGGCAGCTTATTTACAATTGCCGTAGAAACCCATTGAGGAAGAGAAGCAACAAAAATTTCTTTCCATTTGGGTTCTAGTATCAACTCAGGTGACAATGTATGTAATCTATGAGGATATTCATTGAAATATTCATCAAAATGTTGCATATTGTGTAACTTCATGGCCAATAATGTTACAGTAGTAATATCATTAGTAATCTGGGGAAAACCAATGAAAGTCACTGTAATGCTATAAATCAATTTTCCAATCATATTATTTACAGGCATACTAGTGATAGGATCCATGTATGTTGAACCATCTTCATTTAAAACCACTGATTGTTCCCAATGTGGAAGACGATTTGGTTCTTTAGTTGTCTCTGCTTTCAGCCATGAATCTAGGGTACCCTCAAATCCTCCTATAATCCTTCTGGTTGCATTTACCGGGCCAATATCATCTGAAAGATATGTTCTGTAACAAACAAGTATTGAATGTAAAACAGACATAACTTCAGCTTCTGTACAGTTATCAATATTCCACGAATATGTGGAATTTGCAGACCAATCTTTATGATATTCTGACTTCATTAAATCTCGTCTGTCTGGAGCAGGGTTCCAAGTAGTATCCCATCGGGATCTAGAGGATGTGGCATGAACTTGTATTTCGGTATTTTCTTCTGGAATAGAAATACCAAATTGTTCCTTATCTTGGGTAGAAAAATTATCAATACAAGCTTCAAGCTCTTCAACTTCTGGTACTGAATCAATTTTGTGAAGACTTGTATGATCCTTATCCTCTCCTGATTCATCTTGAGAAATTTCTCCAAATAAGAAACTTGGTCGGTATTTTTGTGAACTTTCTTCAGTTTCTTTCTGCTTTGATGAGGAAGAAGCTGGACTGAATATGCTAGGATTAGCAAACAAAGAGTATGGATGGGATGATGTTGGAGGAGGAAAATTTATAGAACTGGGGGCCTTGATGAGACTTTCAACAGAAGAGGTAAGAGAATAAGGAAGCATACTCTTGGGTTCAGAGAAAAGAGTAGCGGTCTTATATGCGTCTGAGTTTGGTTTTTTCTTCAAGGAATCAATTCCTTTGGTTACTTCTGAGACTTGTTTCTTAACCAATTCAAGACTACTAGAAACTTTAATGATTTCTTTTCCATGAGCAACAGATGCTTCATGGATCTTCCTTTCTGTAGATAGGGAGAGTTTATCTAAACTCTGTGCAATTGTCTGGTCATTCTTTGTCAGAGTCTTTACACTTTCATTTAAACAGACAGTGTTGTAGTCTTGCTTCTGTAATACTCTTCCCATCATAAGCTTCAATTCAGAGCATGCAGTATCAATAGAATCAAATCTGGTTTTTAGATATTTTTCAAGGCTTGATAGTGCCAGATTTGTACAGTTTGTAGCAGCAATTGAATCTTTTGCTGCTATGGATGGATCATCAGGATGGGATGGGAGAACTCTGTACAATTTTCCATCCTGATTTCTGATGATAAAATTTTTCCAGGGAGGAAAATCTGTGTCAGTTTCATGGATTGAACCATCAAGAAGTTCCCATTTATGCTTATTGGGAGTTCCTGACCTTATCATGTTTACCTGGAATTGTAAACATATCTTTCTTATCAATTCCTCTCCTTGCTACCTAACTGCTATCAAAGATCTTGGGATATTTGGTTTGGCCATCATATTATGAATCTTTGAATCAAACACAGGGGCTTTAAGAGGAGGAGGAATCACAACAGAATTTTCAAGCATCTTTTCTTCTACAAACTTCTGAGAATCCTTTATTTTCTTCTGTTTGGCTTGATTCCTAAATTGCTTCATTAAGGATTCTTCTATAATATTTGCAGAGGGATAATACCATTCATAGAATGATATCCACTGGTTATTTGCCTGCATCCATTCTTTCCATTTTTCTACATTCTGCTTATTAAAAGCAGGCCTGTCATTCTTTTCAAGAAGTCTGACTTGCAGATACAAATGTTCTTTCTCATGAGTGAACATATCCCAATTAAACATCTTTTTCTTCCAAGCATCCTTTGGGTCATAAGGACCAATTCCTTTAAAAAAATTTAAAAATGCTATGATCTCAGAATCAGAGAGAATTTCAACATGCTTTGGTATTTTGTCAATGGGATTCTTTCTATAGGAAGGAATGGGCAAATCTTTTACATATCCAAGGCCTCTAGTAGAAGAACTGGAAACCGTTTGTACAAGTAGTTCTTCTTGCGGGTTAAAAAATGTAACACGCTTATAGCTTTCTTCGGAAGAATCAGACAAAGGAGTAAATTTTATCATATTGATTCTTTTTGAAGAGTCACCATGAGGTGTTGGAGGCTCAGATGAGAATTGACAAAAGGTTTTTGAACAGTGGGGGTGATCACATACAGAACTGAAAGGCGGAGATGGATTTTGTGGAAAAAACATTCTTTTGATTGAATCAAGGACCAACTGGTCTATTTCAAATTGTGGGGAAGTAGCAGACTGTTGAGGATGTAGCTGACTGATTGTAGTTGGTATTGCTGAGACAGAAGTAGAGGGTCCTTCTTTCTGGAATGTATTGATTCTGGGGAATCTGGTAGTAACTTTTCCATCTGTCTCCGTTATAATCGAATGTGCAGCTGCAATCAGTTTCTTAGTGGGTTTTCCCCAATTAGTTAGCCAGTCATCAGGTGGACATAGGTCATTCCTGGAAACATGGACAGGTGCTACTGGGTTGCAGGAGGAGTCGTACTGGATTAAGGTAACTCGACCTTCATCTTTATCCAGGGAATGTAAAACAGCAGGAATTGTTGTGTTATAGAACCTAACACAAGTAATATAGAAAATGGATAAATTTTTTGATTTTATTTTGAAGTTTTCATACCCAGCAGTCTGAATACCTAGAGTTAGGCATTGTAGGACATTTGGGTCATCAAGAGCTACAGAAAATTCTGGGAAAACATCATATTGTACTGGGCCTTCAGCAAGACTTGTTTCAATACCTCCTATCATAGCTTGTGTGAAAGTAGTCCATCGATTATCAAATAAAGCTGAGAAGACATAGGCTTTTTGTCCTTTTCTATGCAATGCATTCAGCCCTATCCTCACCATCCCCAGATGGACATATTGGTAACCAGCTTTTCGGGCCGATTTGAGACTTTTATCATTAAGGAGAGATATAGTCATCATGGAATTTAAAGTTAAGTCGGCTTTGATGGATTTTTCTTTGATTTTGATTTGGCTGAGGGCTCTGAGATTAAAAGAAGATAAATTTCTATATACATCCTGTGGAGAAACTGGGGGAAGTTTCCAATTAACAGAAGGGTCTATTTCTTCTTTTTCTACTATAGCAGAATTATCCGAAGTAGATTCAGATCTACATAAACTTTCTAAAGCAGATTTTTGTTTCTCTTCATCTTTCATCGTTCTAAAGTGTTTAGAACCAAAAACAGATGCAGAAGATTCAGCTGATGAAGTTCTAGGAGTATCCATAGAAGATATTTTAAGAGAAATACCCGGAAAATCTTGTAGATGAAATCAGTATGTTTTGCGGCTTTCTGTTGCAGAAGAAATTGCGGCTTCCTCGATTCGAATTCTACGCCAGACGTCTTCAACACCCTTCAAACGCCAACTATGTCAACTATGGGCTACAAACGCTATACCTGGCCTCAACAAATTCGCGATCCACTCATACAATATCTCACAGACAACATCCACTCAAACAAAAACATGGCTCTGATACCATTATGACAGGACCTTTCACAGATATCATAAATGCGGAATAAAAGATAGATATCACAGAATACCGAGGATGAGTATGGATATTTTATTATGAAACTGCTCAAAGTATAGAAAACATATTTACAGAAGATCTTCTTCCTCAGATTGACTGTTGTGGCATTTAGTAGATATGAGTTCGCCGAAGCATAAGAGATCTACAGGCTACCTGGCCAACCAACAGACTGAGTCTCAAAGATAATTACAGAATAACAGACTTACAGACCATCTAAAGATCCGGCCACTTTAGGTTCACACCAGCGTCAAGCACTGATGCGCAGGCTTCTCGAATCCCCTAAATACTGTGAAAATTTCTCGTGATGCAAGCAGATCAGACTAATCGTCCGCAGATGCAGAGCAGGAGAACTTCTCGATTCTTGGGTCTCGTGGCGCTGAAAGAACCTGTGCTCTGCTGTTAGATGCGAGTAGGAACCCAACCAAGGGTTTTATCGATGCATTCCCCACAGGAAGTAGACCAGAGCCCGCCCCAAGGGTTTGAGTGTTTGTCACGCTGCCGCACCAAGCCAGCGAAAAGGGTTCCCTAAGCGGTTGAGGACCCGCGAAATCTCGAATTGCCGCAGCTTCTAGAGCCACCAAAATAGAGGGAATGTGCTGCTGAGTGAGAGGGGGTAGGGCTTCTACTTCTGTAGCCAGATCTTGCTCAAAGGTAAGAAAATCGTCCATAGTGGTTCCAAGCTAAGGCCATATCGGCTACTATTCCGAAGAAACCGCGGAGAAAACGTTTGCCTCCATAACTGTCAAGTAACCAAGCTAACAGCTGCCAGAGGGAAAGTCAGTGGGGGACCCAAAACCATCTAGGGGTAAGAAAAGATTAATTAACCCGGTTCATAAATCGGTTGTAGATAAGGAGTAACGTGAAATAGCCGCGAAAAGGCCGGAAAACACGAAGGTGTGTTGAATAAAAAACTCCGCGTGAGAAGAAAACCTGAATGCCGAAGTCCAAACCCCTGTCTGCCACAAGCAAACGAAAACTAACGACTAAAAAAAACCATGGGTTCGGAGCTGGGTGAAAACCAAACCCAGAGCGCCTGTGAAGAGTAACGAAGGGACGGAAGAAAACCCTATCCCACCATGCCTGTCAACAGATAAAAACGTAAACCTACACTAAACCCTAAGTCCGCCATTGTTATCTTCTGGGAGCTCCACCTGGTTCTCTAAATAAGCATGTTATATCAAATTGCTACAAATTAATTACATTCTTTAGTACAAATTAATTACATTCTTTAAAACTAGGGATAGAGTATAGTTAGAGACACCTAAAATTATATGTATAGAGTTAGTTAATTTCACTATGTAATTTGAGATTTTTTTAAAAATTAATTAATTTATTTGATAAATGTATTTAAAATTATAAAAAATTTGTTGTATTAATATTTTTATTAATTTGAAAATAAAATATAACATTTAAAAATAAAATTTATAATTATTAATGTTTAATTTAATGTATATTTTAAACTTATCAAGATATATGGTTTGATTTAGTGTAATTAATTGTTATTTTTATATATATATTATATATATATATATATATATATATATATATATATATAATTCTTTTATTCAAAAGAAATATTAAATATATATTTTAAAATGTTATAAAATGAAAACAAATTGATGGTTTTTATTATGATTTATTGTTTCAACAAGTAATTACAAATTTGATGAATTAGTTTACATTTTTCAAATGATGAATCAGCTTGCATTATTAAATAACAACCACTTATAATTATCCTCCATACTAATTCAAAATCACAAGTATAATAATTTTTTCCACTATCTAACCACAAAATAAACACAACTAATGTAATTTAATTTAATAATTAAACCCAAAATGCAAATATAACAAATGCTTAGTGTGATATTCATTTGGAAATTATTACAACTAATGTAGGACTGGCTAAGCTTCCGGACAAAACATTTAAAACAGAAAGAGTCAAACGATGTGATGCTGAGAGAGAGGCCATCACATGTAAACAAAATTGAACTTTAAAGTTTGAATGGAGAAATGTCAACTCAAAACGTGAGAATTGAATGAGTGGCCCCATTTTCCTTTTCTGTCGATAACCACCGCCCCTCCACATCGCTATCAATGTGGAGTTGACATAGTCAGTGGTCATTCATTAAATGCCAAGTTACCTTTAGACGAGTTACTCTTCTCTGGTCTAAATTTAATATGCTTCAGTAACTGCACATGTGTTTTTTAATTTTTTTCAAACTAGGTGGATGGGTTGTTGAAAAAGGCAACTACTTTCTTTTTCTTCGTTCCCAGTGAGGTCATGGCTTACATCGGCCCTGAAGAGAAATAAAATAAAATCCCACGTTTTCTGCCCGTATTTTAGTGTTAAGATATGGTCTGGACAAAAACGATGGCGAAAGCATAAGAGCAGAATCAATCCCGAATCCCGATTGTATTGAAATTCTGATTTAGAAACCTGAAACGTGCACTCAACTCATGGAAATGTTTTATTTTATCTTCCAGGGTCACCTTGATCAAAAGAAAAAGGGAATGTCTCGTCTAAATTCATTGGAGCCGAAATTTTCTCCAAAGCAATTTCAACGCAGCGATGTTTTATAAGCTCTGCGCCATCTTATGTTTTATTGCATTCTGTAATGCAGCAGATAACAGATTCTTGCATTTAGCCATTTCCAGAGAGCTTTGGCTGTTTGTTTCTGACATTAAAGTTTTTTTACAGTTTGGGAAGACAGTACGTAATTTTATTTTATCAGAGTGATGGAATTGATAACTGCAATGGCAGCGTCCAAAGATTATTGCAATGCGATGCCACAAATTCTCCTCGCACAATTGCCTCGACAGACACAGATCGGAAGCATTTCAAGATGTTTACCATTGAAAAAAATGAAAAGAGAATTGAGGCCTGTTGTAAGAGCAAAATCTGATGATCGTTACCATGAAGGTTCAGGTAAGATCTGAGTTTTACTCAATTGCTTTATCTCAGGTGGTTGGGTGGGAAAGATAATAATGGGTGGTTGAGTGGGAAAGATAATAATTGAGGCTATTTTGTGGGTGGTTGAGTGGGAAAGATAATTTTTGTTGGTGCAGGGGAATGACTTATATTTTTTATTTAGTTACCTAGATTCAAAATTTTTTAGTCACATTATGAATTATGATAAATTGATAAATATGGTTATATTAACTCATATATATCAAGTCTTGAAAAAATATAACTGTGATCTTACGGCAATCTTACCCTAACCCTAGAACCTGTGAGCGGACAGGAATCTCACTCTAGGGCTCAGAGAAAGGGAAATTGATTTCTGATTTCTAATATTTTCTAATCACTTGTAACATGCCATAGTAGTTTGTCATGCACGCAAATTCTAACTTTTATCCTTGCAGGCGGTTGGAACGTTGTGGACGCCAACATGACAGTTCTCAGAAAACGGATATCGGAGATGAAAGCAAAGGAAGAGAATTACGAGCTTCCTGATCATTGGATGGAGTGGGAGAAAAATATCCACCCGTCCTATCATACCATTGTACTAGAGGCGATAGGATGGTTGCACTACAGTTTGATTAACTGTCGCCCCAGTGTTGGGATCGCCCTTTTGAGTTCGATTATGGTTGTTCCTACGTCAGTTCTTGTTGCAGTAATGGCAGTGCTTCATCAATTAACTTCCAATTCCTAATTCCATGGATTTTTACAGAGTCACTGTCGCTCAGATGTAAGTACTCGGTACATTGATTTATGGCTTTTCCATCCCTTGCATTAAAGATATTATTCTAATCCAACCCGACAAGATGATCGTGTTCGTCCAGTGAGCCAAATATTAACTTATCGTATTGTGATTAAGTTACTAATTTAATGATTAGTTTAATTCTTATTTTTTTTGGTTCGATGAGAATAAAATGATATATTAATAATAACAAAAAAAAATAAAATAAGTTAATAATAATAATATATCATATTTAATATTTATCTTGAAAACAAAACTATCATATAATATTGTATGATTAGGGTTTGATGATGAGACTTCTTCCTGGGCTATTAATATATACAATGCTATAGGCCTTATAAGGGTTATGTCACTAATCGGATTTAAGCAAGTACAAAATCCAACTAAAAGCATAGCATATGTCATGATAAAGAATAAAAAGCAAAAAAGTGGAGTAGAGATTGTTCTTCTCAATATTCAAAATGGATAAATAGATTATATTGTAAACATCAATAATAAATGACTAAAGTAGAACTCGAGAACTAAAACTGAACTAGCTATGACAGCAACAAAATCAAATGTGATGACACCTAACTAACAGTGAGATTAATATCTCTCAACATCCCCTCCTAATCTCAATTGTTACATGTAGAGACACTTACAATGACTAACTGTTCTCTTTGAAATTCAAATACATTCTTTCTTAATGGCTTTGTGAAAATATATGCTAGTTGATCTTTGGAACCATAAAAAGCAAGTATTGTGTCCCCATCACTGACAAGTTCACAGATGAAATGAAAACAAGTATCAATGTGCTTGCTCTTCTTGTGAAAAACATGATTTTTTGATAAATAAGTTGTTGAACTGTTATCACAGTAGATTGGAGTTGGCTCCTTCTGAATATTTGAAATATCCTTCAATAATCTTCTAACCATACATCTTGACAAGCTATCGAATTTGTTGCTACATATTTTGCCTCAGCAGAACATATTGAAACAATTGATTGTTTCTTGGATGCTCATGAAATCAGATTGGTTGCAATATGAAAAGCATATCCCGAGGTGTTTTTTCTATCATCTAAACTACCTGCATAATTGCTATTTGTATAACATGAAAGTGAACAATCTTTAGAATGTGTATAGAACAAATCATAGTCTATTGTCCATGCAATATACCTGAAGATCCTTTTCGCAACCTTCCAATGAGAAATCATAGGTGACTACATAAACCTAGAGCCAAAACTTGCAGCAAACATAATATCAGGTCTAGTTGGAGAGATTAGAAGCTACAAACTGGACTTTTATACAGTGTGGAATCAACTAGTGGTGCTACATCGTCTCTGCTCAGTTTTGTGCCTTGATCAATTAGTGTATTTGCAGGTTTATAATTTTTCATTCTGAACTTTTGGATGATATCAATGGCATATTTTTGTTGACTAACAAAAATTCCATTCGCAGATTGGTGAATTTCAATGCCTACGAAGTATTTCATGACCCCTAGATCTGTCATATAACACTTGTTTGCATTGTGGCTTTGAAGTCTTCTAACGTCATTTTTCTAGTATAAAGAATATCATCTACATAAGTGTATACAATAAGAATTTTACCTTCATGCATTTTGTTAAACAAAGTTGGTTCATTCCTCCTTCTACAAAAACCATTTTTGATGAGATAGGTGTCGATGCGACTATACCAAGCTCTTGGATCTTGTTTCAAACCATACAAATCTTTCTTCAATCTATATACCTTATGCTCCTATCTTGGATCTTCAAAGCCAGGAGGTTGTTCTACATAAACTTCTTCTTGCAATATACCATTTAGGAAGGCAGATTTTACATCAAGCTAATAGACTTTCCATTTGTGTTCAATTGTTCTCAACAAAATGGTTCTGACAGTATCTAACCTTGCTACTAGAGCAAAGGTTTCACCATAGTCGACACCAAACTATTCTGAGAATCCTTTGGCAAATATCCTTGCCTTATGTTTCTCAATTTCTCATTTTTCATAAATCTTGGTCCTATATACCCATTGTACACAAATTTTGGTTTTGTCTCTTGGGAGATGAGTTAATTCCCAAGTATGATTCTTCTTTATGGTAGTAATTTCTTGGTTCATTGCATCTACCCAATGTTTTTTTTTAATTTCTTCTTCAAAATGATTTCGTTGAGATGAAAGAAATGCAAACATATCTTGCTAGTCAAACTCATGTTCATACTCATATATTCTGATGCTTCTTGTTTTCTGAAGATGTTGAATCCAATCTTAGTGGCTATGGTGGATAAAAAAACTGATTTGAAGATTCATCAACATTATCAGACCAAGAATTATTTTCAAAAAAATTGGCATCTCTACTTAAAACAAACTTCTTGGTAACTGGATTATAAAGTATGTAGGCTTTTGAATTCTCACTATAGCCTACGAAAATACATTTTTCACTCCTATCTTCAAGCTTCTTTCTTAGCTGCGCAGGAACATATGAAAATGTTACTGATCCAAAAATTCTAAAGTGAGATACATTTACCTTTTTACCATCCCACGCTTCTTGAGGTACTATATCTTGGAGACTTGTCATTGGAGATTTGTTGAGGATATACACTACTATTGAAACTACTTCAACCCAATGATTATTTAACATCTACTTCTCACTGAGAATACATCTCGTCATGTTCATGATCGACTGATTTTTCCTTTCTTCTATTCCATTCTACTGTGGAGTATATGTTGTTGTGTTCTTCATTATGTTTCCTTGTTGTTGACAAACATATTTGAATTCATTGGAGGTGTACTCTCCTCCTCTACCGGATCTGAGTACTTTCAAAGGCTTTCCACTCTATTTTTATGCTTCTGCTTTGAACTCTTTAAAACTTGAGAAAGTATTTGATTTATTTTTTAGAAAATATACCCATATCTTCCTACTATAATCATCAATGAATGTCAGAAAATAAAGACTACCACCAATGGAATTTGTTTGCATTGGACCACATAAATCTGTATGGATAAGCTCTAAAGGCTCTTTTGCTATAGAGGAAGATGTGGCAAAGCTATCCCTTTTATGCTTGGACATAACACAAATTTCACAATTACAGTCTTTTTCATTCATTTTAAGGAGGCCAATGACAATTGACTTTTTTTGAAGCCGACTTAGAGTCTTGAATGGAATATGGCCATATCTAAGATGGCACAGTTGAGACTCATCTAGTTATGACACATTTTGGTCAAAAGAATGTGAGATATTTCGACTTCTAAGAGTTAATGGAAACGTCCTATTCTTGGTTTTCTCAACATTTGCTATCAATCTTCTATTGGGAGGTTTGTCATAGATATAACATGTGTTCCCTTGAAATATTACATCATAACTATGTTCCATCAGTTGTCCTACACGGATTAGGTTATGCTTCAGATGTGGAACATAATAAACATCAGGAATGTATTTCTCCTGAATATATTTAGTAAGAATAGGGCCAACACCTTTTCATTCAGCTTTAATGCAAGAACGATCTCCAAGGGTAATTTAAGAAGCATCATGATAAGAAAGAATATTTTTGTTGCCTGTCATATGACTGATGCAACCACTCTCTAGCAACCAAATATCCTTGTTGTGAGTGTCTTCAAAAAGATGGCAAAAAAGAAACATTGTTTTAGAGGATTCTCCTTCATTGTTAGAGAGATGGACATTGCCTCTTTGTTGATCTCACTGTTTCTTTTTGCATTCATGTTCATAATTCCCAAATTTCTTGGAGTAATAGCATTGGAAGTTATATTTTCTCCATGGTCTCCTTCTCCGAGTTTGGTTTTATGGAGGTCTCCACAACTTTGCTACATGATGATGTTTTGATCTACCTCTGCCTCACTTGTTTTCGACTCTATATCCTCTGCCTATGTCTCTGCGTCTGCCAAAATAGAGTTGAGCTTTGAAAGCATGGTCTGTGGGATCTTATGCCAAGTTAAGTCTTGTTGTGTGTGCCAGAAATAATCTAGTCAACTGTTCTACTAAGAAAGTTATAAAATCTTTAGATTCCAGAATGGAAGTTACAATCATGTCATATTTCTTGGGCAAACTTCAAACGACTTTTTGAAAAAAAAATTGATCTGAAATGGTTTCACCAATGAGTTTGATCTTATTGATTATTCCCACAACTCTAATCATAAACTGATCCACATTTTTTGCATCAGTTGTCTTTAGGGTTTCAAATTGTGATCTTAATGTCTATAATTTAATTTTCTTCATTGTATCATTACCTTGATACACAACTTTAAATATTTCTCAAGCTTCATGTGTTGTGGATGCACTATTTATCTTGTTGAAAATAGAGTCATCGACTGAATTTTGTATCCAACATTTGGCTCTGCGTTCTTTCTTTCTGAGTTCAGTGGTTTCATTCCTCTAATTATTGGACATGGCCGCCCATGCTTCTTGGGTCGACTCTACATACACAGTCTCAAGTGTATCCCCACACTCTTGGGCTTACAGAAATGTCTTCATTCTCAAAGACCAAAACTCGTAAGTTTTTCCAAGCAGAGTTGGGGTTTGTGGAAAAGCACTGGAGAAAGCCACCTCTTCACATACAAATTTACACACCTTTTATAGTGTTTTTTTTTAAAATATGCCTTAAAAATGCACGCCCTTTTTTTTTTTAATTCCTTGTTGAGTTTTTTTAATAAACCTTTTTCAAACCAAAAAATTCAAAAACAACTATACCTTGAATTTAAATGAATTCCTTAAAAATAACCCTTTATATATATATATATATTATAGTATATATATATATATATATATATATATATATATATTTAAATACATCCACGAATTATTATTATTTTTAAATCATGAATTACAACCTTTAAGGAATAAAACCCTTCATGAATAAAGTATTTTATGAATTTTTTGTTGTTGTGAACCTTTTTCACATAGGAAAAACAACAAATAATCTAGTGGCTTTGTGAATTAAAAAAATATGAACCTTTCACTTTGAACAAATTTTTCTTGGGTGGACTTCGTTAACTGGCAGCTTTGACGGCTTTTTGATGTGCAAATGTGCGCAATCCATCAATGCACAAGGTGTAGAAATTTTAAGAATTCTATAAATTTGTAACTTTGTGACTTTGTGCACAGTTTTTTTTGGCTGAGATATGGATATGACACACTTAATTTTTATTTTTATTTTTACAAGTGCACAGTTCGTCCTTTCTCTTCCGTTTCTCACGCTTCTTTTTTACGAGCCAAAAGAATTTGAAATGCTACTTTCTTTGGAGTCTTATGCCACTTGAGGCTTTGAGATTGCTCTTTATTCAAAATGGCTAAATAAATTACATTGTAAACATCAATAATAAATGACTGAAATAAAACTCGATACCTAAATCTAAAACTATGACACCTAAAAGACAACCAAATCAAATATGAGTAACATATACTATCCCACTCATTAAGAACCCTATAATATTATATATATTGGTTTCCCTCCTTCATGCCCAAACAAATTCCCACAAATCCTCCATTTGATCTCTCAAATCAGGCAGGTTCCTTTTGGTGCTATTCCTAGCTCAACATGGACGTTGTCTAAACCCTAATTCTCTACTTATCTTGAATCGTACATTTACAAGGTGTGGGTTCTGCTCGAAGATTATAGTGACATTAGCAAACTTCTTCCAAGCTTGTTAAGAAAATAATTTCGGCAAAATCACATAAAAAACCATTTGTCGACGCGTTTCGAACCAACCAGTGTGGTTCATTGTCAGGACAAGTTGAAGATCCAATCTTAGCAATGCAATAAATAGGGAGAGCAGGCCATTCCAACACTTAAATTGACAGGGTAACGGTCCTTAACAGCTAGGTTTGACCAGGGAGGGATATTCCAGATTTAAGATATTCAAATGTTACATTGGCCAGTTGAGGAGGGATCTCTTTTTGGAATTTTAAGATGACGATCCGATTTAGCGGTGCTACATCTTCAGCCATGATCTTTATACCACCTTCGAGAAGAAGACAACCACTATTGTGAGTCTCACAAAAAGGATCCCATTTTCACCCACCTAGAGAACTTGGGGTCAGAATTTGTCTTGGTATCCGTAGTTGGAGCCTTTGAATCAGATGTCATGTTGTCGACACTCTCATGACCTTGTTTTTCTTGGGATCTTGTATCATGAAAGAACCCTGGTCGCTCCACTTTGTAGATTAATGTTTGGAACTGAAACACGTAAATATGTGTGGTTCTCTATGAATTATGAGAATCAATAATAGTTAATCGTGCAAGAAATGTTGAAACTCTATACTCAGCATGTAAAGATAAGGTTGTTTTGACAAATCCATCTTCGGTTAACAATACCCAAAGAAACTAGGCCGCTTCTATAGAGTTTTCGGCAACACGTCTCATATAGAGACATGTTCATGGAATTGTTGGGTTTTTAATACAACTAGCAATTGCAACACATGTTGCAAACTAAATGCCTTAAGGCGGTAGCATAAGAAAGACTAGCGTAGAAGAAATAAGTAAGTTTTTTATTGAATTTTGTTTCTTTATGTTTGCCTGAGAGAAATTTTGGAATTTAAACTTTCCGTAAATGCACTACAATAAGACAATTGTAGAAGGAAGAAGTAAAATTTGTATTCAATTTTTTTTTTTGTTTTTACTTTATGTTTTAGAGAAATTTTGGAATTTAAACATTACATAAATGCGCTCCAATAGTTAGGAAGGACAGTTGTAGCATCTTGCAATCAGAATCCTTGTGAAAAAGGTTGTAGTTTAGAAACACCTTATCAACAAAGTGAAATGACAAGATTAATGTTAAAAACAACACCCGAGTATGTAGTTAATTCAAAGCCTAGAAAGGACATGATATAATTCATACCTAATTCATAAACATCACATATTTGAAGACCTTTTAATATCTAAGAAGATTCACGTGGTTGTTATGATTACATAAGAACTAAAAAATACATAATAAATAGGACAATGAGATTCGATTTTGGTGCACTAGCACCAAGATAACAAATCATAATTGTAATCATTCCATCCAAGCACCACCATGGCAAAGCCACTCAAAAAACATGATATCTAAAAATTCAAAAGCTCCTCTACAATTTTCATCATAGAAAGGAAAATCCCTACAAATGTTTTTTTATCCTTGGCTGCCCCCCTTGGGATATTTTTAAAATTTTGGAATCTGTTAGGTTCCTATACCAATAGAAGTCATAATTTTGAATGACTAAGGTTAAGACTTGTAATATTGTACATACCTTTTTTTCCTAGAAATGTTTTCCATATTATTAGAATTAAAAAATGTAAAGAGGGTATGTCCTAAAAAGAAAAATCAAAGACAAAAAGAATAAGAGAATGTCAAAACCTGAAATATATGAACCACAAAAAACAAAAAGAGACCCTGAAAGTGTGCAAGTCTAAATGCCACTACTATTTACTTGATGCATAATAATGATTGTGTGTAGCTTGTTATTCATGCCACAATCCATGGTAATCAAATTGTTTAATCTTGGTTATTTCATACTTCGAATTTTATGTTTATAGTTAGAGAATAAAATATGACCAAACAACTTAATCTTGACAGATCATTAGATAGGTAGAGAAAATAAAAGGAGCTCATTAGTTTAATGTGAGCCCTTGGAAGATATAAGGTTAGAAGTAGATAGTTTGTTTTATAAAATAAAAGGAAAGAAAAAGGGTATGCTAGCCTAAATTCACCCAAATAAGTATAACGAAAAATAAAATGTTAAGGTAGGTAATGGGTAAGTAAAAGAAAGGTTGTTGAAGTATAAAGTCGATTGGATCAAAACACATTCATCATGATTAGAAATATGTGCTAATATGTATGATAAATTATGAAGGCAAAAGCAAAGATTTACAAATTAATCAAATTAACTCCCCCTCGGTCATTTTTCCCCTATACTTACTAATTTCCTACCCACAAGTATGTTCTAGTACTTTTAATCCTTCAAGTCAAAGAGGCTTAGAGCATTTCTCTGACTTTTGGTGGGACTGAACCCTCAACTTAATGACTTATGGATACCAAGTGTTAGAATCCCCTTCATAAAAGTCATCCCCCTTCATTTCCCTAATAAAACCCATTTTCCTAAGATTAAACTCCATTTGCCTATGAAAAGTAAACAACTCCATGTTAAATTCCATTTCATTCAAAATACCCACAAAAAGGCTTTATCTTAAGTAGAAGTGTTAAATGATTATGTGGGACATCACAATGAACAAATTACACCTACAAATTTTATTTTATACTATGCCTAGTGTATTTTACATTCCCGCACATTCATTTCATATTAACATGCTAACCTAATGTATTAGCTCTCCGATGTACTTTTTTCTGTTATTAAATAAATCCTCCATATATAATATCCCAACCCATAGTTTAATTGTAAACTATAATTTTACCCTCTATCTCATACCTCCCCAACGAACCCCTCTTAACTCACCAACCCTTGGTAGTGTTAAGAAAATCCCTCTATTTAAACCCATAGTCCCAATTCATTAAAACCCTTTCAATTAATTTAATCCTGTATTTAACCTATAATTAACCATAAACCACTTGCAATTAAAGCCTCGGGCCCCCTAAACTTTTTCCCCATCCCATTCGTCTTATTTCATCACTCGACTGTGGTTCAATTGTCAGTGCCCAAATTCGACGATCCATAGCCATATCAGCTGTGCTCGATGGCTGATTGTTACCTGCCCGATAAATCAGTTTTCCCCCAAACCCCAAATACTACGTGTCAAGTGTGGAGGTAGATTGGGTGACCCCTCCCTAATACCTCCTATGCCTCATAAGTGGTGTGACGACCTCCAATACCACCTCCCCACCAACTCGATGAACCACATATTATCCGTAAATATGAATTTCCATGCCATATTTAAAAAGTTGCCCGTTACGACTTAAAACCATGAAAACCCTTGTTTTCATGCTTTTCACCCTGTTTCACAGTTAAACCCATTAAACCCTTCAGCGCCACCTTGAACCTCTGCAACACAATTTGACCTCTGATTACTTTCAAAACATGGCCACGACTCCTTCCCCATACATCCCTGTGTAATAAAGCCATCGATTGCCTTTCCTGCCAACCTCAGTTTTCTTAATGATTGTTGTATTTTGTAGGTAATTAGCAGAAGACCAGACCTTGGATAAACAATTTTGATACTAGTCAAAAAAAACTTGTTTACTCTAAGAATCGGAAAGAAATCTACTAAAAAACCTTCATTTAGAAGAAAAAAACAGTTATACACAGAAAAAAGAAAGAAATCATTCACACAAAGACATTAACTGTTAAAACAAAGGAACTAGATAGAGCATACAGTGAAAAGACAAACATATCAAACATACAGAAAGTCGATTAATATCCATTATCATATGTTGATACATATAAAAAACTAAATGATTTACTATTGAAATACATAGTAAAAAGTTAAAATGTACAGTAAAAGTTAAAACGCAGTAAAGGATATTGACAGGTCATCAAAGTAAAAGTGTATCAGATGAAAGAGTATTAGTAAAAGTGTATCAGATTGAAAAATCAAAGTAAAGATAGATGAAAACGTATAACAGAAATGGTACATTTTCCAGAAATTTCCTGTTTAGGCCATAATTTTGCAGAAACTATTGTGGCCAATCCAGGATGTATTTTGAGAAACTGGAGGAGGTTTGTGTTTCTAAAAGGCCAATAGACAAAAACCTATATCACTTTTTACACATGTATTACAAAAAATGAGATAAATGCATATCTTCAGAGCCTCGTTTTTGGACTGTGCAAAGTTGTATTTTTGACATATTTTTGCAAAGAATATTGTGAAAACTTGGTGATGAAGTTTGAGAAACTAAAATAGGTTTATCTCAATAACATACTTATCTACAATAATCTCTTTCACTTTTTACATATATATCTCGGATTGAGATATCCAAAGGTATCATTGCACCCCAAGTTTGCATAATTTATGAGGCAGAATGCACAAGGGAAGGACTTAGTTAGTGACTTGCAAGCATCATCATCAATTGAGAGTTGCTATCAAATTCAACTTTCTCTTCTTTGTCACCCTTAATCCATAAATATAGTTCCAAATATATTCATTAGTTTTGAGTGTCCTTTCTTTAAGTTTTATTAATGTAAAATAGTTTGAGATATTTGTAAAACCAATCTTGATATTTTTTCAAGATATTTCAGTTTAGAATTTGTATAAGTACTTCTTCATTTGAAATATTTTAGTGTGTATCATTATACATTTCTATAGACTTCTTGATCAAAAGACTGTAAAGCTATTGTATCACTGACTGGGCCAACAAGCTGAATTGATGAATAAAGATAAGATATTTCACAGGATAAATGTGTGAAGCAATGTGAAGACAAGTATTTTCTCATGTTTTTTTAATCTTTCTTAAAGTTTTTCCACAATATTTAATGTATTTTTTAATCAAAATGCTATAACTGGAATAATATCTCAGAATTTGTTTAATTACACTCTGTTTTAACAGTTAGGGATTTATATGTTTTCAACTAATATTTAAGTTAAGGAATTATTAATTTCTCCTTAGTTTAGAACAATGTAAACTTTGAAACAGGAACTATAAACTCAAAACGGGAACTCTAGCCAAAAAACCCCGAAAAAACATCAAAAACAGTGCTAAAAACGAAAAGTGTGTATATTGGAGCAATGATTTTTTTTTTAGGGTCAATTTTGAACATGTTTTAAAAATGGTAGTGAAAACGAAATTTTTGTGCAAAAAACATCTTGAAAATGAAAAAGTGGTGATACTGGAATGATGATTATTTTTTTGGGTCAATTTTCAACATTTTTAAAAAAATGCTAGTAAAACCGATTTTTTATGTGCCAAAAAACGTTGTTAATGAGAAAAAACATACTAATGCTTTTGGTAGAATAACATTTTTCTTTCCTAAATATAAATTCAATATGCTTTCAACCATAACATGCTAGATACAAAAGAAATTGAAAATTTTTCAACCATAAAATTAAAAAACCATGACATTATGAACAAATTACATGACTAAATGAATTCAAATGTCATTATTTGTATATTGAATGAAACATACATTATATCTCTAATTTATTGTTGCATTGTAGACATTTTGAACAACAAAAATTATCATAATTAAGACATATAATCCAACAACATAAAAATGACTCATAACTTCTGATTTAACACCATATGGAAATTAAAAAAAATATTTCAAGATACGATGCAAACATGAGGTATATAAATTTTCTTAAACAATTATTCAAAATCACTCATATTTTCTTGCACACCATCAGAATTCACATCTTCAGATGAGTGACTGGATGCTGACAAAGATGTTCCATATTCTTCTCTTTCATCAACTAGTGCCCCATCTAAGTCTACATGCATGCCCACCATTTCAGGTTTCAAAATTCTTCTAGATCTACAACTGGTTTCAGTAGACTCCCATCTCAACATTGTTCGTTTTGGTAACAACATTTTCAGAATCTCTATCGTCTTGAAGTGAAGAGTTCCTCCCTTTGTTATATTGAAGTCATAAACAAGTATGTAAACATCCTCCAATTTTAAGATGTCTGTGCGGCGGCGATTTATATTTGTACCCTTTCTTTTTCTCTTTCTGCCATTTTTTTTGTCAACTACCATCTCTGGATTATACACACCATTGAATGGGTGTGTATTTGTGGCATACCAATGTACTTCAACACCTATAACATCCTCATTTTCTGTAAAGACCTTTATAACTTTAGCAACCCAGAATGGATAGCCATTGTGATCTCCATCTGCTAGCACTGTGATCATACAACCCACCTTAATATCTTGTACTAAACCTCTGTAAAGGTCTTCCATGGCTTCACGTTGTGCATGAGATTTTCTGGAACCAATATACATCTCTCTTTCCTCTGCCTGTGAAGAATTAATAATACCTTGAGATTTTCGTTGTTCAACAATGTTTATTTCCTCATCTTCATTCGACACATTTTGCGGCCAAATAAATGGATTTTTCAAAGGTATATCTTCACTTGTTGTTGTTGAAATGATATCACTTTGATTATTGAAAAATGACTCCCACCAAACTGAATCAGCAATGTCAAAGTACTCATGTGTATATCTAATACATTTTTTAATTTATTCTAGGAAATCAAAAGAATTTATATCTCTATTTTGTGTGCGTGCATTATGAGATTCACCAAATAATTGTAATAACAATATTTTTGATGCAAATATTGGATGATCTAGAATGAACTTCAAAAATTCCAAACCTGATGACGGTGCTCATTCTGCAGTGGTTGAATACTTCTTGCCCCATATTAGTGTTTTCCCATCAATTTTTTTGATACGAAATTGATGTTGGAAGCTAATGTCATTAAGTTGTTCAATGCATTTCTCCTCACCATGCAATCCCAGAATAAACCTTCGCATGTCAATAGTTTCTTCCAACACATCAAAAGTAGGCTTTGGCATGTATGATTTCTTAATACATTCAATTAATGATGGCAAGCTCCCAAATTCCTTCCTCCTCAATGTGATTGAAAAACGACTGAAGATCTGATCAATATGGTCATGTGTGTGCCCAACAAGAAGGAAACCAACCTTTACCTTTTGAAAAAATCTCAATTCAAGAAGCATGTTTATATATCCAAAAACAGCCTGATTTTTGTTTTCACGACAAGTTTTGTCCAATTGTAGATACAAAACTTCAGGAAGATTACCAAACCAATGAGAAAGCACATCATGAATTATTGTTATTGTTAGATTTGCATCATTATGAATATTTGGAGTTACGAAACACACCCTTGGCAACATTTTACCATTGAAGACCATACAACCGACCAAGTGATATTGAATAAAATTTTCCTCCTTTAAATTTTTGGGTGTGTGAACAAAATGTGGTAAAAGTGTTTTCTTTTGGTCCATACCATCAATTATCAAACCCAAATATTTATTCAAATTATCATAACACTTCTTTCGATGCTTGTACAACTTTTTCCTTTCACTAGTTTGTTGTTCGCGATGCTCCTGAAGTTCTTTGACAATTGAATCTACATAACATTAAAGAAAGCCTTTAAGAAATATGTTTTCATAGTTGATGACTATACAATTTAAAAGTTAAGTTATGAATGCTTACTCTTTCTGACCTCACATTTGTCAATTTTTATTTATAGAGCACATGTACTACAATCCCATCTTGTCTTCTTAGGAATACGACATTGTTGAATTCTTTCTTCCATACCTTCACAAAATATTGATATGTAATAAACCGACCATGTCCCTCAGCACCTTCTACATATTCTTTGTATAAGTTGTAGATTTATCGTCTTGAAAAATTATCTAGAATATGTATTCTCTCTATTTGGCATACAATCTCCATGCTTTGAAAAGAAATCTCGCATCCATGACATTGTAGTATTTGATAATGGCCCAAGCTATCATTTATGATGTACTTTTGAATAAAATGTGGGATCCTTTTCCAAATTTTCTTGGATTCTCGAGAGATGAAAATTCTCCATTGAATGAAACATTTTGAAAGCCTTTCTACAGATAAATAAAGACCAAATATGATAATCATAACCTGACAATGTAGATTGCATGCACCCAACTAAATATGAATTTTGCATGCTTTTATTCATTGACAAATATCTCTTCCTTTTCTCTAATGAAAATTTGATATCCATATGTTTCAAGCAATATTTTTGACAACATTCACTTGAAATGAGAGTTTTGATAAAACTTCTTCTCGTAAGATATTCTGCTCTACCCCTTGTATAACTAGATCATCTTGCATTGATACGAAAAGGTCTGCTTCTACTTCTCGATACAATATTTCTTGGCAACATCTCCATCATTGAATCATCATTTGTATAAGCATTTTCATCATCATTATGAAGAATGTTATCCACACTATGATCAACTATGCTTTTCAAATACTAACTTGGAGGATATTCTTTATCTTCCCTTTCTTCAGTTCTACTATCATAGTCCTTAGAATCGGGACTAAATGGAAAATTTGACTTGATGTTTATTGGATATTCTTCCTCATGTGCATTGTTAGTGTTGCTCTCATAGTCCATAGAATTAGGACTACGTAAAAAATGTGATTGTTTAGTTACTGAA
This sequence comes from Pinus taeda, assembly GCA_000404065.3. Lineage (NCBI taxonomy): Eukaryota > Viridiplantae > Streptophyta > Pinopsida > Pinales > Pinaceae > Pinus > Pinus taeda. The sequence continues at coordinate 64,949 of APFE031612786.1, forward strand.
ATACTACATCCTGTCCTTTTTCACTACTACTCTTATAGTCCTTAGGATTAAGACTAAGTGCTTCATCCTATCCTTCATCACTACTGCTCTCATAGTCCATAGGATTAGGACTAAGAGGACACCATGACACTCCATTCTTTTGAAAATTTTCATCATGCTTTTCATCACTACTACTCTCATAGTCCATAGGATTAGGACTAAGTGGACACCGTGACACTTCATTCTTTTGAAATTCTTCATCATGCTCTTCACCACTACTGCTCTTATAGTCAATTAGGTTAGGACTAAGAGGACACTATGACACTCCATTCTTTTGAAATTTTTCATCATGCTCTTCATCACTGCTGCTCTCATAGTCCATAGGATTAGGACTACGTGGACACCATGACACTTCATTCTTCTGAAATTATTCATCATGTTCTTCATCACTGTTGCTTTCATAGTCCATAGGATTAGGACTAAGTGGACATTGTGACACTCTATTCAGTTGAAATTCTTCATCACTGTAGCTCTCATAGTCCATTGGATTAGGACTAAGAGGACACCGTGACACTCCATTCTTTTGAAATTTTTCACCATGCTCTTCATCATTGTTGCTCTCATATTCCATAGGATTAGGACTAAGTGGACACCGTGACACTCCATTCTTTTGAAATTCATCATCATGTTTTTCATCACTACTGCTCTCATAGTCCATAGGATTAGGACTAAGAGGACACCGTGACACTCCATTCTTTGAAATTTTTCATGATGATCTTCATCATTATTTCTCTCATAGTCCTTAGGATTAGGACTAAGTAGACACCGTGATAGTACATTCTTTTGAAATTCGTCCTCATGCTCTTTAGCATTGCTACTCTCATAGTCCATAGGATTAAGACTAAGTCGACACCGTGACACTCCATTCTTTTGAAATTCGTCATCATGCTCTTTATCACTATTGCTCTCATAGTCCATAGGATTAGGACTAAGAGGACACCGTAACACTCCATTTTTTTGAAATTTTTCATCCTGCTCTTCATCACTGTTTCTCTCATAGTCCTTAGGATTAGGACTAAGTGAACACCGTGACACTCCATTCTTTTGAAATTCGTCATAATGCTCTTCATCACTACTGCTCTCATAGTTCATAGGATTAGGATTAAGTGGACACCGTGAAACTCCATCCTTCTGAAATTTTTCATCATGCTCTTCATTACTGTTTCTTTCACAGTCCTTAGGATTAGGACTAAGTGGACACTGTGACACTCCATTTTTTTGAAATTCGTCATCATGCTCTTCATCATTGTTGCTCTCATAGTCCATAGAATTGGGACTAAGTGGACACTGTGACACTCCATTCTTTTGAAAATCGTCATTATGCTCTTCATCACTGCTGCTCTCATAGTCCATAGAATTAGGACTAAGTGGACATTGTGACACTCCATTCTTTTGAAATTATTCATCATGCTCCTCATCACTATTGCTCTCATAATCCTTAGGATTAGGACTAAGTGGAAATCGTGACTCTTTATTTATTTGAAATTCTTCATCCCCTCTTCCATCAGTGCTACTCTCATAGTCCTTAGGATTAGGACTAAATGGAAAAATTGACTTTCTAATCATAGTGGAAGAATTTCTATTATATTGATCAATATGAATAGAGTTGCTACGCGACGAAGATGTTGATGCTTCACAAAGCGAAACTTCACTATCAAAAGAATCCATCCCTTTCAAATAGAAGAGGTTGAATGATACCAATGTAGACTCTCCTAAATATATTATATAGCTTAGAGAAGGAAATTTTCCCTCCAAAATGTTTCCGTCCAAAAATTTTCGCCAAAATATTTCCCTCCAAAAATTTTGTTTCATGTATTTCCCTTCATTATTTTATTCTACAATTTATTAAAAAATTTTAACTAAATTTTTTTATGAACTAAATCTTTAAATTTAAAATTGTAAACTAAAACTTTTGCCTAAATTATTTTAATAGTTAAACTATATAATATTTACTAAACAATTGAATGATTTTTTAAATTTTTATAATACCTTCTAAAACAAATTAATCCCACATTCACCGTGCTGTAAAACAATTCCATAACATTCGCTTTATCATAGTTTCCTATATCGCCATAATAAAATTAAGATGTTAATTTTTTTTAAAACAAATTAATCCCACATTAACCGTACGGTAAAACATTTATGTAATTTCACTTATATAATAAATTTCATTATCACTATTACTCATATCACGTCAAGGTTTTCCAACGTTCGTTAAAAGACTTGGAGCGAATTTGTGGAGCAACTACATTGCTATCAACAACTTATTCAATGCAGGATTCTCTTATTTGAAAGGTTATTTAATTTTTCTGCTTTGAAAATTTTAAAATTAAATAAGTTTAATTAAGTTTATTTTTTTTTAAATTAAAAAAATTTTGTGGACCAAATTTACACACAATGTCCGTAGTGGGCATGGTGGGCCTGGTAATGCTCACGGCGGCCAAACGAGCCCATAGGTTAGGGGCGGTGGGGATGGCTACCCAGCCCTCCGGGCCACCCCGACGACCCATGGGGTGGCGGGGAAATTCCGAGAATCACCCCTCCACCCCACGAACCACTGGGCCACCAGGGTGGGGCGGGGGGCTGGCGACAACCCCCCACATCCCACCTCGACGACCCGTGGGGTGTCAATCCCCCGCCCCACCCCGACGACCTGACTGCCCGCAGGTTGTTTGGGCAATTCTCAGAATCGCCCAGCCACCTTGCGGGTCGTCGGGCTGTTGGGCTACCATGATGGGGCAGGGGGGCTGGCTCAGAATCGCCTTGCCACATCGTGGGTCGTAGGGCGAGGCGGGGGGCTCAACTCCCTCGCCCCACCCCTCGAGCGTCAGGCTACTGAGATGGGGTGGGGGAGCTAGCGGAAGCTCCCTCACCCCACTCCAATGACCCGACAGCCCGCGGTGTGGCGGGGCAATTCCGAGAATCGCCCGACCACCCTGCGAGCTGCCGGAATCGCCCCCCCACCCCGCAAGCCATCGGGCCACCGAGGTGGGGCGAGGGCGCTAGTGGCAACTCCCCTACCCCACCTCAGCAGCCCGACGGCCCACGGGGTGGCGAGGCGAATCTCCTCACAACCCCGCAGGCCGTCGAGCTGTCATGGTGGGGCAGGGGGCTAGCGGCAACCCCCCCACCCCACCCCGTCAGCCCGCAGGGTCAGGGGCGATTCCAAGAATCACCCCCCCACCCCATGGGTCGTCAGGCCGCTGGGGTGGGGCGGGGGGCAGTTGTTGGGTCACGAGGGTAGGCTAGGGAGCCATGGAGCCAACCCAATGGCCGGCTTTGTTTGCTAGCTAATTTTCAGGGTGCGGCGGTAGGGCGATGTATTTTTTAATTTTTTTTTAAATTGTTATAGTTTATAAAATTAATTATCATTTATCGTTTTTGTTGTTAATTTAAGTTGTTATGTTTTTGTGATTTATTGATTTATATGTGTCTTTTTTTCAGGAAATTGGCATCAAAAAGGATTTTTGTGAATCTTTCTAAACCAAATACTCTTAAAGGTGGATCTTCAAAAAATATTGGTGAACAAACCCCACCTGAACTGATGGCTATAAATCTTTCAAGTGCCTCAAATGATAAGAAGATGATTTCACACTAGAAGAAATCAAAAAAAGTGAAACTTCCATCAAATGTCTGGTATGTGAAAGAAAGAGAAACCTAAAATGTGTAGATATATCTATATCTTGATATACCTAATGATAATGGAATTTATGAGGTGATGGGAAAAGTCATAGACATGTGTTCGGTACCAGATAGTGAAGTTGTTTACATACTTACAAAATGTCCAAGACACATGAAATGTTTAAATACCAGTTATCATATTCATTCTATGACACGAGAGAGGTATCTACAAAGTTTTGTAAACAAATCGTAAATGAGATGACACAAAATATCGTACGTATTGTTATTTATATTTGTGTTTTGCATTCTTGTAATTTTCTCACTCTATTTTTATAACTTTGTTTTTATTGACATATGATATTTTGTTTCGCATAATTTTGTTGAAAGTTGTTCAATTAGGTTGGGAGGCATTCATTTCATAGAGCATGATATTATGAAAGTTGTCAGCAGTTTCTACTCAGTGTCAGAAGAAGATATGGCAAACAAGCAAAATGCAATAATTCATCATGCTACAAAACTACATCTAAGGGATTAGAAAAAAAAAAAAAAAGCCTCTAGTGGGTAAATCTAGCAAGGGTAGACAAATTACTTTTGAAGATGAGGAAGTTGAAACTGGCAGTGAAGAATATGTTTTTGTTACTGAGGATGAATTTGGAACATAGAAGAGTCATATTCAATGCCCAAGAATAAATATGTTACAGTTAATGATGAGAATGTTATGAAGAAGAAGAGTAAAATTGAACATTTTGAGGTAGTCAATACCAACAGTCAAAAACCTAGTGAAACTTCAAAAGAAAGCAGAGAAATTATTACACCAGGAGCTGATTTAGAGGATGGCATTATCAAAACAAAACAAAATGCCATTCGACAGAACCTCACAAAGAGAAACTTAATTGAGAGTGGTCATACATTTCAGCTTAAAGTCAGACAAATCTATAAGGCAAGTGAAGGACAATGTCAATATCAAATCAGAAAGCCACACCATCTGCATGTTCACAACTTGAAGACATTGATGAGGTACAATCTATATGCTCATGTGGTTAATTATGTGCTTCTTGTTGATCCAGTTCAAGTTCCCAACAAAGAAGCATTTAATAAGTCAAAATGTTTTGAATACAATTATTATGTGCTTGGGGGGAACCATTCTGTAGAAGCTCAAAGACAATTGATGGAGGAATATCCCAATAACCCACATTTTGAAACAATGAAATGTATCATTTATGTTGGTTTATCAGATACAGAAGCAAAGTTAGTGGCATGGGATCATAATTCAGATAATGAATATACGATGTCTATGACTTCATCCAAAGGGTTAGATTTATTCATAGTGAATTTGAAGAAAAATGTGGTGGGGATAGGATAAATTTACTGTAGATTTCCGAAAGGAACGTTATATGGAAATAGGCTATCAAATTGAAGATAGAATCAATTCAAAAGGCAACAAATGTGGTAAATTTAGTGATTTATTCAGAGGTGTTGATAACACTTTCTAGTTTCCATTTAGAACTGGAGAGATATGGGAGTTGATTAATGAGATTTTTACCATGCGGGAGAACATTGGCATTAAAAATCAGAAGTTCAAAAAGTCTAAGCCATTGATTTGTAGCAACAGTAAATCAGGTCGTGAAATGAAGCAGCTTCCAGAAGATATGACTATCACACCTTGGAGAGCATTGCAAGGAGTGAAGGATGAAAAACTTGTCAAAGCAATATTATCTCATGTGAGGTCAGGGGAATTATCATTGGAGGAAATGACTGAGGAATTTCAAAAGTAAATTTGTTGAATTATTTTTATTTATTTCTAGATTATAATTTTCTTTTAAATATAACATATTGTTCTTGGTAGTATTGTTATACATATCATTATATTAACTTTTTTTACTTTATCTATGCAGTCACAAAGTTTACATGAAAATTCAAGAACAAATGGTTAAATTGTTGAATGAAGATAGTTGGGATGACGTTGTACGCAACTATCCAGATTCAAGTTCTACATCAACATTAAAAAAAATTATCTTGCATTTAAAAAGGTATGTTGATTTATACATTCATTTTTATTCATCTGTATACTATTTATAATTTATAACTTACACATATATTTGTTTATTTTATGAAAGATGAAGAAGGATGAAAATTGAGCACCAAATAGTTTCAGAACCTTTATTGAAAAAATAAAGATCAAAGGACTTAAGAAGCAACATCTTAAGAATGTTGAACTTGATCCAACTCTTACTCATTTCATTTGGAATGAGCTTGACACTAATCAATATCAAGTAATACAAGGCAATTGTGAAGACATTGCTAAACCCATACCTAAAAGGGATTATGCCCTAGTTATTGCAGATATTCCCCATGGTTTCAATATTCCAAACATTGACTATGATAGTGACCCTTATACTTATCAAGGTCTTAGTAAAGTGGTTGCGGGATTTCTAGAAGTCACGTCATTACCATTATGGAGATTTGTGACATTTCATTCAGACACACAATTGGCAATGTTATTGTCAAGCTTCAAGGGGAAACAAATTCAAGGATGAAGCTTACATGGTAAGACGTTGAAAAAGTATATTTGATTAATGTTAAAAAGTTCATTTATGTACAAGTTAATTGAACTTTTACTATTTCATGTTACAGGCAAAAGTCAAATCTTCTTAACCGTGAAGATCAACCATTTATAAATGATTGTGGGTTCATCCATATTGATAGTTGTGAAAAAGATGATAGCTATATGTCTATGATTTTTAATCAAGTAGATCGAGAAAGTCATAGCCAAATATTGACTTATGATTTTGTTGTGATAAAACTAACATATGAAGACAAAGAAGCAAAAGGAGAGATAGTTAACAGTTATCAAAAACCACAGTTATTGATTAACTATCTTATAGACATATGTTCAAATGAAGGAGATTGAGTTTTGGATTTACTTTCTGGCTCAAGTAAGTTTTATTATATGGAATTGAATTTCAATATGTTATTTATTAATTTATATGTCATTGTACTAATTTACTTCACTATTTTTTTGTGCTTAATAATTAGGTACAGCACTAGTATGTTGCCTTCAAAAAGGAAGAAATTTCATTGCCATTGAAAAAGATCCAATACAGTGCAATTTTATTCAACAAAGAATTAATGCTCTTCAATTTTTTCCAGATGCAATGCAAGAAATTGGGTTGAAGAAAGGGGAATTTAGTGAATCACGTATGGCAAAAAAGGCAAAGGAACCCCAACCACTATTACATGAAATTATTGAAAAGGCATACATTGGGAGATTCACATACATCAAAGATCCATTACAAGAGGAAAATGAGCAAAATGAAGTAGAAAATATTGTGGAAGAAGACAATGATGAAACTCTAGAGGATGAAGAGTTTGGATTACATGACATTGTTGATTAAATTTAAGTTATGCTTGGAAATCAAGCTCATTTTTTGTAACTATTAATTAGTTATACTTGTAATGTTTTTACTTTAAGATTTTATAAGAATAAGCACTCAATTAAAGTTGTTATGCGTTCAATATTTGTATTATGTGATTTTCGCATTAATTTCTATGTTAATCATTATCTTTTGAAAAGCACAGTGATTAATATTATTTTTTTGAGCTAAAATTCATTAAAAAAAAACTATTATTTAACCATTTTTAGTTAAAATTTTCCTATAAAACTTGTGATTTTGAAATGTCATCTCTAACAAAAAATTAACAAAACGTGTAGTTTTTTAGTTATTTTTATGTTTAAAATGGTTATTTTTATGTCAATTGTTAAAAATTATTGTTTTTTAGAGACAATTATTTCATGTGAATTGAAAAATTAATTAACTATGTATAAATATGTAGAATATCGAAATTCAAAATATCGACCTTCTTCTTTAAATATGCAAAACAATAAAAACCTCACTACAAAAAAAAAATTAAAATAAAAACAAGAAATATGAAGAAGAAGACCTATTTTTTGACACAAGGTGTTACAAAAGATTGGTACTATGGCATACAAACTGGAGCTTCCTACATCTTCCTGAGTTCACCCTGTTTTCCATGTTTCATGCTTAAATAAGTTTATAGGTGAGAATATCCCAATTCAAACAATATTTCCAAAACTTGACAAGGAAGGAAAAATCACATTAGAACCTGAAGCAGTCATAAAAACAAGACATTGGCAGCTATGCAATCAATCAATTTCAGAGTATCTTATCAAGTGGAAGAACTTACCCGCTGAAGATTCCACATGGGAGGATGAAAACTTTATACATAAGCATCAAGAACTACTCAAGCGTTGTGGAAAACACTTTTTGAAGCCGAGGGGCATGTTAGGTCCCAATACTACTAGTGTAACCCCTTATTGTTATTAGTACAACCCCCTTATTGCATTATTGTGACCATATAGTCCTCATGTTGTTATTATTGTTCCCCATAGAAGCCCACTATTATTATTTTTGTGCCCCTATAATATTATTATTATGTAGACTCCGATTGTATTGGGATCCCTTAGACTCCTATATATAGAAAGAAGGTGTTGTCATTTGTATCATCGAAGAAGTTTTCATTTGTGTAATGTAAAGAAGGTTTTCCCCTCAAAGAGGTCTATTTTGAAGTCGTTGATTGATCTTTTCTTCTATTTTGTGAACTGGTTGCATAACATAGGCTCTCCAAGCTATAACGCATTAGAAATAAAATTAGAAACATAAATGGTTATGATTATCTCTAGATATCTTATTTCCCATTAAATAAAAATGAACCCAGAAGGTTTCATGAGCAAGCCATTGAGATATAGAATCTGTAGTTTTCAAAATAAAAATAAAAATAAAAAGTTTTCAACCAAATCTTTGATTAAATTGGATATCCAGTTCCAGTTATGCGAGAAAAATTCTTATAAACCAAGTAGGTCTCAAAACGACATTAAAAACAAAAGGTAGAAATTAAAACTTCTTACCTTGATAGAGAAGATCAATTTACTAATTAAGCGTTCATTTAAGTTTTTGGGACACAGTGATTACGTAATATACATTCTGGATAGATGGTTTAAGGACAAAAATTGGAGATACAGGGAACATCATGGGAAAAAACACTAAGTATCCCTTTGTTTTGGAGATGGAATGTACCATTTCATTTTGAAAAAATTTAATACAATGCATAAAGTTTGTTATTATATGAATGTGCATTTTTAGATTTGACTATGTTATCATGATGTGATATTTTCTACCTACCATTTAGTTTTGATTAAAAGTGAAATGTTGAGATCATATACCATTGTCAATTAAAAAGTTATTTTTTTAGATTTTCATTATAGAAAGGTTGCATGAATATATACCCTTCTAATTGAAATTAATACCAACCCATCAAATCTGATCATTGATCGTAGCTCTCAAAAGTTAGAAACCGTCCTATCCCAAAAATCAAATTAAATAATTATTCTTAGGGTTGACCTCGGGAATTACATACTATATCTAACCTATAAATATGGTAATCTTATAAAGCGTAGTCTAAAGAACCCATAAATTAGCTGGGAAAATAATGGAAATTCCAATTATGAAAAAATTTCGCATAAATTTTTGAAAATCTGGGTTACAGCTATCAAACTTCAAGATTTTGGGTGCCCTAGGGGTTATTTATGGTGTTGAATCCATTTTCACTATCAAAAAATGATTCAAACACTCCAAAATTCTATTTTTTTGAATTTATTTTTACCAGATTTCAGTAAGAAATTTTTCATCCAAACAAATTTGTGGCGTCAGTACACAACACCATCATATAAACCAAAATTCCAAACCCTTATATCACTCATCATATAAATTAACATATGTAAAATAATAGATGTGGATATATTTTCCGATAAATGTTATTTAAAATTGGTACAAATATCTTGAAATTATAAATTACAAAATATATTATTAGAAGAAAAAAACACAAGATAATATATACAATAGATTACTCTTAAAAATATATTATTTTCATTTTTTATGAGTCCTACGACATGTCCTCTCATAAAATGAGTTATAATAGGGGATTTAACCTTGAATCTCTTAGTGCACATGATTTCTTATTACTCTAATCACTAATTAAACTGCAACCAAAGCCACCTTTTAATTAAAGTGCAACCAAAGCCGCCTTTTAGTATATAATAGTAAAAAATTTACTTCATTATTGCAATTTCATTTCAATTTTAATTATTGAATTATAATACAATTTACAACATAATAATTTATTATGAAAATCATGCTGAAATTTCATTAACTAACCTATCACGATACAAACGTTTGAATGTTCCAATTTCATAAGTTCATTTAAACTGGACTCGGGGACTCGGCCATTGACGAGGAGATGACGCCTTCCATATGCCTTTGGTAGGGGTGGTGTCAGAAAGGACTAGTTGTTGCAGTAGTTTATAACGCGACTTTTTGAAAGCTTTTTTGGCAGATTTTTCCAGTCAAAATCCGGTAGCAATTTATTGGAATCTCATGTTTGATAGCTAGTTTCTGCACAATCAATGGCTCGCAGGGGTTTTTCAGGGCGCTGAATCCAAATATGCAGTTAAAAAACCATTTTAACTGCTAAAAATCAAGATTTAACCTCATTTCTTCCGCCGGATTCCGTCACCGGAATCTCCAAAAAGTCGCATTATAGACAACTCCCTAGTTGTTCGGGTAGATTGAGCTAGGTATCAGACAAAACTAGTAATTATGTGGGTGGAACAATGAATCTCATACATCTGGTAATTGTGTGCGTGGGTGGAAGGATACGATAAGGTAAAGCCACGTGCCTTTACAAACATATATCTATACCATACATCTCAATGTATAAGAGCACGCTGTGAAGTTAGGGTTCGGGAATATACAAGACTGAAATGACTCTTCTTTTTATCGCCTTTAGATATTTCTGACCGTGTAAAATTTATTAAAATCCATGTCCAAATCATCAAAATAATATTTCTGACCGTATAAAATTTATTAAACTCCATGTCCAAATCATCAAAATATTGTCAAATGAAGGTTTCCACCCTTTGTATCACGCCATCTCTATTGAGAAATTGCCATGTGGCAGAGAACATGGTACTCCTGGTCCATGTGTTATCATAGTGGTCATGCGATGTCACACCCGGGTTACCTTTCCCGCCATGTCATCTACTAGCCAAAGAATTAATCACCTTACATTTAATTAACACAATGATTAAACTGATAAATTACCCACATACATCATTTGAAAAGTGCGAAAGGCCTCATCGACTATGAATGAAATCCAAAATTTACCAACCAATAACATTTGGGCATTGATGGGGTCGATCTCCTAACAACTCAGCCTTCTATAAAATCACCATGAACTCCCGGTAGACTTTTGGTCACTGGCTAAATATAATGTGTCAACTTTAAGTAACCTTGCTAAATTTCGTAAACTCAACTTTGGATATACTCTTGGGATAGGATGAATTTAACGTGTGACCTCTTGACAATTAATTATAATCTCTCGGTTATTGTAAAATTTTAACATTTTTAATAAGTAAAAGCTCAACTAATTCTCTCAATCTCACATGCAATAAGTTATGCCAGCTCTACTTATTAGCATTGAGTTTAGATGGGTGCAGATTGGGTAAAAATATGAGTTCCCCTTAGTATATCAAAAATTATTCATGAATATAAGTGATCATATTCATGTAAATATTATTATATATGTAATGTATGGAGGAAATTTTTCTTATGAATAAATTATTAGCATAATTTATCATATTCATTATTAACATAATTTATCATATTCATTTGGAAAATTATGACTAGGGTCATTTACAGTTGACCTTCACGACATAAAATGAGTGATACGTTGAAAGAAAAATTTACCGACCAAACGAGATAAATTAATAGCTAATAAATAATAAATTAAAATACCTCATGTATAATAAATTAAATTATAAGCCAAATAATTCATAAACTTAAAATATATATAATTTTTATTTAAAACCAGCCTATATTAAAAACCTAATATGAATTAATAAATTATATAAATAAATAAAATAATATTAATTAATATAAATCATTTGTAAGAAAAATAATTTAATCAGTAATAAATAGTTTATTTTAATACCCAGCTAATATTAATAATAAATAATTTGATTTTTGTTTATATTTCTAAATTATTTAAAAAAAAAAAATCATTATTAATGATCAACCCTTAATATCACTAAGAATTATAAAATTATTTTAATATAAATTATTTATTATTATTATTTGGTTAATCTTATTTGAATAAAATTATTTATTTATTTGTTAATTTATTTATTTATTATTATTAATTTTTATTTATATCTAACTAAATTATGTAACTATATTTAACTTAAATTAATCTTAATTTATTATTAATAATAATCATCATTATTTCAAATAAATAAATTATTAATAATAATTTATTCAACCATTAAATTAATAGATTAAAGTTTTAATTAATATATATTTAATAAAAATAATTGATTAATTAATTAATTAAAATGTAGTATTTCTAAAGAGATTTAAAGAAAGTAGAGGGAAATACCTGGGATACTATACCTCGAAAGATCTCGAAGCATTGATATGCCTTATCAGGGGAAGTCAGTTTCCACTAATCTCATTCTCATTGTCCCTATTGAAATTGTGTGGAAATTACATAATCTCAAGAGCCTCTTTGATTTTTCTCTTTTGATAATGACCTTCCCTTGCGATAATTCTGGTGCTCTCCAAACAAAAAAACATAATGCTTGGCTTTGGAGGAGTTTTCTGCAAGGGCTGAGGTGCACAATCTCCCATTCTTAATATTTGCTTTGTGCTCCTTAAGTTTTCTTTTCAAAGACTACCCTGTCTCTCCAATATAACTTCTGTCACAAGAACAATCAATCTTATACACACCCTTGAGTTGTTGTTGATCAATGACATCCTTGACAGACCTCATTCTCTACCTAATCGTTCCACATGTTGTAAACTAAGTGAATATGTCCTTCATTCTTAACATCTTAGTGATTTTATCTGCATCTCCTTCAATATATGGAAGGTAAACTTTCCCACAATTTTCTTGGGGGCCCTCAAGAAAATTGCGAGAAAACCCCCATATCATTATATTTATCTCTCTCCTCCTCATCCTTTTTCTTATTTGTCTCCTCTCTCTAAATTCCTCTCATCCTTCTCTCTATCCTTGCTCTCTATCTCCCCCGACTCTCTCTCTATCCCTATCTATCTATCTTTTTTTCATCCCTCTTCCTCTCACTCTTTCTCTCCAACTCTCTCTTTTTCTCACCACTCTCCCTCCCTTTCTTCCCCCTTATCTCTCTACCATACTCTAACTCTCCTCTTTCCCTCACTTGCTCTCTATCTCTTCACCTCTCTCTATCTCTCTCTTCTTCCCTCTCCATCTCTCTCTTCTTCTAACTCTCTCCTTACATATTGCCCCTATAGTTCCCTCTCTCTCTCTCTCTCTCTCTCTCTCTCTCTCCTTTCCTCTATTTTTTCCTCTCTATCTATGTATCCCTCCCTCTCTTGTCCCTCCTTAACAACAACCCCCTCTCTCTATCTCTCCCTTGTTCCCTCAATGCCGCCTTCACAAAAGCTCTCTCTCCCCCCCCTCTCTCTCCCCTCACCCTTCTCTCCCTCTCCCTCTCCCTCTCCTTCTCTCTCCTCCTCCCTCTCTCTCTTTCTCTCTTTCTCTCTCTCCCTCACCCCCTTCTCTCCCTCTCTCTCCTCCCTCCCTCTCTCTCTCTCTCTCTCTCTCTCTCTCTCTCCTTCTCTCTTTCTCTCTGCCTTGATATCTCTCTTCTTCCCTTTATCTTCCCCTCCAACTCCATCTATATCTATCTCCCTCCCTCTTTATCTCTCTCCCTCCCTCACACGCACACACTCTTCTTCTTTCTCTTTCTCTCTCTCTCTCTCTCTCTCTCCCTCTCATCTCTATCTATATCTCCCTTCCTGTCTCCTTCTCTCTTCCTCACTCCTTTATTTTATCTTTCTCCCCTAGTACCCACCACTTTATTTCCCTCTCTATATATCTCTCTTCCCCCTTGTCACTTCCCCTTTAGGTCTCTCTTCTCCTCTCACACATTCTCCCCCCAGTCCAACTTTGTCGTAATATTCCTCCCTCTCTCCTTCTCCTTGTCTTCCCCCCTCCCTCTTTATGTACCTCCACTCTCTCCCCATTTTTCTATTTCTCTATCCCTATGTCTTTCACAGATACATGTCACTCTCTCTCCATTCCTCTGTCTCTCCCTCCTTCTCTCTCTCCCCCTTCCTCTCCCCACATCGCCAACCGCCCTACCTTATAACTTTGTCTCGACTCTCCATCTACCTCCCTCTCTCATTCTCTCTCCAACGCCAACCCCAACATCTATCTATATTTCACTCTTCCTCTCTTACCCCCCTCTATCTACCACCACCCCTCCCTCACTCTCACTCAATCACTCATAGTATATCTCTTTCCTCCCTGTCCCTTCTCCATCCTCCCTGAGTCCCTCCTTGAAACAACCATCCTCTAATTCTATCTTTCTCTTCTTCCCTTTGTCTCCCACAACTCTCTTTCTTCCCCCACTCTCCCTCCCTCTCTCTTACCCTTCCCCATCCTCTTTCCTTATTTCTCTCACTATTAGACTCTCACTCACTCCGACCTTCTCCCCCTCTTTGCCCCTCACTCACCCACTGATTCTTTGTTGGTCCCCTTTCTCTTTTAACTTTATGTCCCTTTACCTCTTTATCCCTCTCCTACTCCTTCCCCCAACTCCACCTCAACCATTTCCCTCTTTGTTGCCATTACCCTCTTATTTGTGTGGTTATAATGAATGCATACACATTCCTATCAATAGAAATGCATGCACATTTTAGTGCTAGTAATCCACACCTAGTTTTTTCCATTTAATTTTTTTCTTAGTGAGAAGCATATGTGCATGATGATTTGGTTGCTTCAGGTATACGTTTGGGATCACAAACCTAGTGGTCTGGACTTCAAATACATAAAAATATCATTTTTTTGGAAAAAGTATATATATCTCTATTTTTTGACATTATATTTCCATAGTATAGACAAATTTATTGTCCATGAAACTACATATACATATAGAACCTACCATATTCTAAATATATATTATTTAGTAAAAAATTAACAATTTTCACTATTTTTAATACATTTTTCTCTTTACATATATCAAAATTTTAAAGTACATATGTAGTTTAATTCCATTAGAACTATTTCAAATATAACCATTTGAAAATAAAAAACTATATATTCATTATATGACATTCAAGTCTATTCAAAAAAGATGTTTGGTAATGTTAACTCTTTAAGGTTTGCTTCTAACAAGATCCTTATGATTTCAAAGGATATATATTATAGTATAATTAGCTATATATCTAGAAGAAAAACACTAATGTTAGAAGATAAAACACTATGCGATGTTCTTCTACATATTTTATGAATTTTTAAAATAAAGATTCGATAAAAAGAGACATTAACAAAAACATATTCATATAGAAACAAACATCTAATGCAACAAAAACACATATTCTGTGCATATTTATGAAAGTTTTTTAAAAATAAGGTTCCATTATTTAGTTAATACAAAAATAGAGACATTATGAATTTTTAAAATAAGATTTTATCATTTAATTATACAAAAGAGACTTTAAAAAAACATATGAGATGTATTTACACTAAAAATAACAATATA